>KZ308664.1:224892-264470 GCA_000376725.2 Ladona fulva
TTTTACATTAATGTAAATATTTATACATAAAATGTTTAATAAATACAAAATTGAGAATAAATTTAAAATTTAATCACTGAAGTAGTGTAGTAAACACTGATACAATTTTTTGGAAAGCAGTCTTTATTTGCTTAATATTGGTATTAAATAAATCTATAGAATTAACACTGAGATACAATCTGCTTAGTCGTCGCATCCTAGTAATAGGTGAGTTACAAAAGTAATTTCTCAGGTATTTATCGTTGACAAAGTTATCATCTTGTGCATGTTTTCAGTCAAAAGTAATGAATTAAATGGAATGAAGTAAAAACATGACGGATTTTACATTGTTTCACGGAGACCCATTTCACGTCCAACCGAAGTTTCTAAAGTGGCTAAATAATGTATCCAATGCTTTATAAACATGTTTTAATCTCCAAAACCAATAACGGAAGATGAAATTCGCATATATTCAACCACAAGTAACAATTGCCAATTAGCATTGATCTTGTTTCGACTGTAACTTTAATTTTCTGGTTACCGAATAACTTGAAAACCTCTTTAAATTTTAACAATATGTTTAGAAGAATGGTATATTCGCCAGCGACTGTTAACTTTTATACATAGTCATCAGTAATAAATAATCACGAGAACATTAGAAATACATATGGACACGTATTCGAAGGAGTGGTTTAATGTCTTACGGGATTTTTGGAGCCTCTTAGGGTTAGAAAAGTTCTAATGTGGGACCTTCGGATAGCCATATGGGAATTGCATTCGACTTAGGTGAAAGGGTATCAGGTTCGAATCTCGGAGCGGGCTCATGTACTAAATGACCTTAGCCGTCGAAACACTTTCAAAATAATTACTTACAAAAGTCTCAAGGATCATTCCATAAATATAGTTGTCCAGTCCTTGTTCATCAAGCGATTCTTTTGAAATTATAATTATATTCTCGTCTCTTCCTCCCTGACTGCATTGATGAGGTACAATTTTGGATAGAATAATTATTTTCGAAAGATAGATACGAATATGAAGGAATAAGTAAAATTTTGTAATATCCACAAAATATTTTATAACGACCTGTTTCGGCTACAACACCATCATCAGGTTGGTGATGGCGTTGTAGCCGAAACCGGTCCTTCTTTATTCCTTCAGAATGCCTTTCCACGAAGTACTGCCATAGAGGTTAGAATTTATCAACTACGAATATGTTTACTACAGTGATTGGCATAAGAAAGAAATGTTCACTTAGTAATGTTTACTTAGCATTGACAATGGCCTTGTAATATTTCAGAGGAATACCATTGCCGCAAAAGCATCTTTGATACGCAAAAGTTGCCAACAGTGAACTAACTTCCGCATAACCCCGCAAGTCCTCATCCACCCATTTGAAGCAGTTTCTCGCCTTATTCAAAGCCGTTAAAATCTAACTACGCCACAATGCAACGCATCATTCACCCGTCCATCCCCAACGAAGTACACGCCAAGTTCCCCATTCTTTCATCTCGATGGCAGTTAACGAACGTTAGACGTCATGCATGATTATGGGTTCCTTCTCGAGGACGAAAAACAAAACCCATCATCCGCCGCCGCGCCCGTGGATTCAATCCCACAAAAGCCGGCGCAGTTTTGATTCCATTTTCCACGTAACAAAAGAACAGCGATGAAAAATGTTTCGTCACTCAAATAGATTACGAGCGTTGTTCTCAGTCACATTTTACGATCGCATAAAAGCGATCAATTCGACCGAGTGCTTTGAGAATACTAATGTCTATAGCGCGAGCCATTAAAGTGTTTCCTTTGGGTGTGCGACCTGGATCCCGAATGTTCTCCCTCCGATGCCTCGTATTTCTCGAGCACTCCTTACCGCTGCTACCCTTATTCTCCCCCGGTATACAACACTTCGAGAAGCCTTACCACTTCGTCTGAATCCTTTCTCTATTCCCTCTCACACCGCTTCCTGATCGAGGGGAACCTTACCATTCCTCCAGCACCTCATCTTCCTCTGACCCCACGGTCATACGCCGCAGTATCTCTTTCGCCGCCCTTTTTATCTGCCTCTCACACGTCCAACACCTCTTCACTACCCTTTTCCAATTGTAACGGCTTTCTATCCTTACCGCCGCAGCGTGAAAATCTTGCGCTAGAGATAAAATTTAATTGGATGTGCTAAAATTTAAAGGTAAAAGTGGTATTTCCTGTTCCTTAACGTTTCTTTGTGGTATTCGAAGCATTTGTGCGGAAAGGGGAAGATTATTGCTCAATGTAGTATACCCGTGGAGATGTACTGACATTACTTGCTTTATTACAGTAACTTTTTATTTTCCATTTCTCTTTAAAACTGCGAAGCTAAATTTTTCCACGGTGAACACTTAATACAAAACAGGAAGTTAGTTGATAACAGTAAAATAAAACGGATTGTCTTAAAAGAAAGAACACTTCGTGACTTCCATGGCAGATTTTTATTGACTAGTTTCGTCAATGAACTGACGTCAATAACAACCTGAAGACGAAAATAGTCAATAAAAATCTGCTCTGCAAATTACGAAGCTTTTTTTTCTTTAAAGGTGTGTATGCAACACCACAAAGACACGCTTTACCAAATTAATAGATTTATAATATTATAAATAACCTCGAAGTTAGACCTGATATACTTTTGTTTAACTTTAGTATGATTTACTGGATATATTTAAGCATTTCACTATTAACTAAAACATCCTTGATAATGCACGTAGAAGAATGGTGTATTCACCAGCGGTTTTTAACTTTTACAGGTTTATTAATTCAGATCAGTATTAAAATCCGAATAAAATAATCACAATTAAGCTTGATTAAAGTTTAATAGTTATTTAAACGTCACAATCTACATCTTCAATATAAATTCATTAATACAAACGATTTCTTTAAATTCACATTTCAAAAAGAGCTCTCGTACCAAGAATCGCTAAGAGGGCTGCGGAGGGAAAATAATCAGTTTTACTTATTATCATTATCGGGGCGTACTTTTTCAACGTTAGTAGCTGAGGACTTCGAGTGAAATTGAAGAACTTACATAAAAAAGTTAAATGAGTTGATAATGCTTGGAGTCTTTTTATTACTTAAACATGAAAATCAACTTCTAATTAAGTCGTCGTCTAAGTTACGGTGAGATTAATTACTTCAAAAGACGCACTTTAAAAAAAAATTCGATTCATAAGGAAATCGGAGGTTGAAGTTATAAATTTAAATCCCTAACTTATTTCCAAATATTTATTTCCCCGAATATCCTGGTTGAATAGTAGGAGTCTTAAAGGGGCGAGCATACTTGATTAAAATTTTCATAAATGCGCTTCTTCCAAGAAATTGTTCAGGAAATCAAGTACACTCAGAAATGGCAAACAAAAGGCTAATAATCGATTTCTTCTAATGAATATTACCTTGAGAAAACCAGAAACGTAATCCAGCTTATTACTTATATAAATAGTTATGAATAAATGGAAAAAAGGCTTATTGACGAGGAAGTGCGACCCTATTTCTGATAATGGAAATGAAGGAAAACTGCCTTCCAAATAATTTGCTCATGAAATGAGAGTACTTACGAATGTGGCATTACTTTAAATATCTACGTCATGGTCACGAGAAGCACCTATTGATTCCTTTCCTTGACTAACCCAAACTTTTTCATCCTCGCAGAGAGCAATTTTCTTTTAACGACGGCCAAATTAATTAGTACCAAGTTCTCGTTGGCCGTATTTTGCTTGGGAATTGAGCAATAAAAATTCCTTTTGCTAAAACTCAATTTTATTCCAAAAATAATCTCAAAATTATTTATGCCATTACACATTGCTTCTACCTCCACGCTAATATAAGTTTAATATCGGTTTGTTAATATCTATCAAGATTAACCAAAACCGAAATAAGGGAAGTAATGCTGTGCTCATGTTTAAGTTTCGTTTCTGGAAGTACTCAACTATATCCTGAAAGATACCGCACGCAATACAGAAAATGTATTTGGTTGCATAATCTAAAGGATACACTCACGTACTATTGTGCCCTCAAACGCTGGCATAGCTGGTAAGATGGTGAAAGTATGGAGATCCGTAACTCTAGGGTTACTAGATGAACCATTTAGTGAGAAATTGCCACCTATTTCATTTTTCCATTCCGAAAACGTCCATCGGGACAAAAGGAATGTCCCGTACTGTATGTCCCACTTAAATATAGTGAGCGAAAATGTTGCCGATACTGATCCACCTTGTAGAAGATATTAAAAGTAAACTCTCTCATTAAATTTACTTTGGATAGACTTATTTTAAGAAGAAATAAACTAATATTTTGCTAACTCTTTTAAAACGTGTACAATTTGCTGAAACAATGCTAGCAAAGACGGATATACTGGAAAACATAACGATGAAACATAAAAGCGATTGTAGCGTATGGACATGTGGGCTTAACATTTTTTATTTTAAGCAAATTTATAGATCGAAAACTCAATCCGAATCATTATATTACATATCTGAAGACAGTGGTAAATCATATTCCAATCACGCGTTAAGGGTATCAGGTTAATGAAGTTTTTAGATGTTATTTGTGTCTATTTCTGTTTTTGTGCCGCACTTCCTGAAAGAAACTCGCTATTCCTTTCGCATATGAATAGGATCATCATATTTTGCTGTTAAGAAACTGGGCTTTATCAAATTCTGAAGCGGGTGAAATCGAAACGAAACCGGAACGTTGCCTTCAAACTTAGTCTGACGTGAGTTACATAAATGTGTTTCAAGGCACTCTAAAATTCTGAAGTTCCTCTACTCGATGAAAATTTTCATTTAAATGATTTTTTCGATGAAGTCTTCCTATCTTACATTATATTCTTTCTCCAAAATTTTTCCATCAAATCGGGACAACAGAAAAATTTAGTGGGACGATGTTGCAGAACCAGGACAGTCCCGGTGAAAACGGGACGGGTGGTAAGCCTACGCATGATCCATGATTTTTCCTCCCATATGTATGGTCTGTCGCCCGCATTCGTCAACGGATCACGAGTAACAACGCCATTCGACATATTATTAGAGCATAGCACGTACATACTATTCAGTAATGTCGCTAGAATATTTCGGTATTTGTTAATGAAAGTTATATGCTAATACGGTATATGGTTCATTGCAGTGAATTACATTCATCCCAAGGTTTTCTAATCCTTTTCTTAGACGCAGGTTGGGAATCCTTAAAAGAAAGGGGATTATAAGCTAGGCAGCGATTGCTAGATAAATTCAGATAAAATACATTTGCGGAAGATAAAATCAGTGTTATGCGATCCCCCTGCTACTTCGGCCGTTCCGACAGTGAGCATAAAATAAGAGAAATAGAAAAACGCTCCATGAGAGTGAACTTTCACTACACCTGGTGAAGACCTGAAGATGTAGCGACGCTACGAAACCATGGTCGTGTTTCTATTATTTTGTGTGGTGTAGTAAAAGTTCACTGTCATCGAGCTTTTTAATGTTAATAATTACCGCAAGGTTACCCCTGACACTGTATCGTTTAAGAGAAATAGATGCGAGGACAAGTCGTTTTAGGGACTCATTCTTTCCGCGAACCAATAAGCTAAAGAGGTAACTCGAAAGCACGGTGTTTACACTCTCTGCCACATGCCAAAGACCGCTTGCAGGGTATATACTGATGTGAAGTAGACTCCTCTCCCAAGATTCTTTGAAACCTTTAAAAGTAATCACCTAATGTCAAAGCCAAATGAAATATTACTAAAATAATAAAACTCTATGAAATCAACTATAGAAAGTTATTCTTCTAGCTTTGTTTTAGGAAAACCTATAAAAAATAGCTTAATTTTTTCTCATCTAATCATGATTGAGAGTCGTTTTTTATAATCCAATACGCTTACATCACCCTTGGCTTATGAATGTATATTAGAGCTGTTTCTCGACTAGTTTCCAATTTCCTCAGAGGAAATTGACGTTTGATACCTCTTCAGGGGCCGCAATCAAGAGATATTGGCTCAAACTTGTGGACCTCCCGTGGACTAACTTGAACTATGCAGAGCCGGTGCACCGGTAAATCATACCAAAATACTTCCAAGCACTTGCACGCTATGCTCAATAACGCCGTAATACTCTATTCTCAGGATATTACTCTTGAAAAGAGCGTACGTCGAAAATATTTATGTAGCTGAACTTTGCAACGATATTTTTCTAGAATGAAGGACATATCTTTCGTGGTTTTCTCAAAAATTCACTAAGCTGATCAATAGAATGGTAAATGAAGATGTTAAGTCATCTTTTAACCCACATCAAACTTATGACATCTTTGAAAAGAGTATGAATTAAATCTATTTTCAGAATACTTCCTCCACAGTCGTACCTGAGTAAGAGAGAATTAAAGGGATCAGCAATTTATGCTCTTTTATAGAGATCTCACTTATCTAGTATCTCATTCATAGGTTCAGGAAGGGCTTCACTTACATATAGAGATTCCCATTTGTCCTGGTCTATCAACTACTGCTACTGGTAATTGGAAAATGTTTATCAAACACAAAATAAGAAAATAATTGATGGCTATCCGAGGAAAACTAAAAATAACCTGAGGGCCGTTTTAAGCGCTTTCAAAACCTCTGGCTTTTCGGGTAAGGGCTTTTCTTTTGAATTCATATTCCCTTGATCTTCTTTTCTTCTTATGATCTTCTTCATCTTAGATAACGTCTCTTTCCATGGAAGGGCTCCTGAGGACACAATACACTTCCCTCAGCGATGGACAGTCCGCAGTTGATTTGTCATTGTACACTTACAAGTGCAAACGTGACCTATTTTAAACAAACGCAATAAGTGCATGTAACCTGTCAAAACAGTCACAATACGTTACATTTTCTAGTCGATACTGTCGCTTATAGAGACGTTAGCTATGTTGTCTTCATTTTAAAGATCCTGATACGAAAAAACGACTCTCTTTTAGTTTTCGGGGGTACATTTAACAGAACATAGCTATTAAGCTCTTTTATAGAGCTTTTTCGCTTTTCCAGGACCCGCTTAACCAGGTTCGACTGTATTATAAAAGAAAGAAATTATTTCATCAAGAGCTTGAAGCAATAAAGTTAAAATTGTGTCATGTGTTACAATGACATTACAACCCATAACTGAATAACAATGAGAGCTATGGTAACAAAATACGATAAAGTTGGCCTCCATTTAAATGATAACATAATGAAGCATCTATAATGAAAAGAGACACGGCTGTAGAAATACGTTAGATCTCGAGAAAAGCTCCAAAAAGCAGTTGTTCGCAAGGAAAGTAACCATTGGAAGATTCCAACAAGCGGGGGTTGGTGTTCTCAGTGGTTGCGCTTTGCAAGTATCGTTTAAGTATTTCAATTCCTCATATATGGCAATGGCTTAACTTTAAAAGCTTGAATTGAAATTCGGTTCTTACTACGAACTATACTACCAAATTGACTCTACATTAACAGTAATCTAAACTATCTAGAGTAATCGATTTCATGTCATATCTAATTATTTCTAAAATTGCATCGCTGTGTCCATATATCAGTGAGATTATACTGTAGAAATAGAGAGATAGATAAACCCTTTAATGGTGAGGTTGGGCTCCATTGAGCTTTTCTTTCGCCTAACCTCGCATACTGTTATAGTATTTACACACACTGATTGAAAACGTAAAGAAAGTACAGTGTGGGAGAAATCTTTGCAAAATAAGGCTCATAGAAAAACTCCTGTCTGGGGAATCATACAGAGAAAGGGGGTAACAAGGAAAGGAATAAAATTCCGCGAACATATCACTAATTCCGAAATAATTCTAAAATAGAAAGACACAAGCTCTAGGCAGTAAAATTCATATATACGAAGATTTCTCTCAAATAGAATTTCAAATAGCCCAATTCTAGTTGGCTCCGCATTCGCATGGGCTTATTGGAAGGAATATTTGAAAACGGAAAATGTCGAAAAGCAAGCACGGGAGTTAACGTCGAGAATAGCTTCCGCCGAGAGCTGCATTTCGGCTTGCGACCGTGAAGTACGCACCGTGCACTCTATTTCCTTAACTGATTACTGTCGCACATCATCAAATGAAAATGAGATTTTAGGCGCTATGGTCCTGGAACCTACTTCCCTGATATTTCCTCAAAATCTCATCGCCTTATACTACAGGGACGCTAAACATCTGCTATTTGTTCCAACAATGTATTACCACTAAATATATGATGCATGACCGGTCTATTTTACATGGCATTAGAAATGGTCCTTTTTGAATTTGGAAAATAGAAAATAAAATCGATTGTGCAGGCCTTAATCTGATGGTATTCCATGAAAACAGAAGGAAGCTGACAAAAAATAATTTAAAATCCACAGAAATGGCGATGTTTTGTGGAAATACTCTATGTCTGAAGAAAAAGAGACTGCACTTTTTTNTTTTTTGAAATATATCTATAATTTTATTTCTTCCGGTGACACTTTCACTGCGGATACCTCCATTTCCAATGCATTTATTACTCCAACGGTAGAGTGATCCGCAGAATACTACTGTGGTCCGCAGTCTACGCAATGGTCTACTTTCTCTCTATTTTCTTCAGGCAGGAGGAAAAAACTTACGCTTTGATACCGTGTCATCCAAGAACGACATATATACTTTATTAGAGGAGTTAATAACGCGTAGCATATCCCTAATTCCACACTACCACGAAGTCATGTGTTATGCTTCTTAATTCGCTTATTGTTTCATCCATAAATTAATCTTCTTTTTATGGAAGCGGAAGGTGTCATTTGATGGTTTACACACTTCAAGCTATGATGTATTTCTTCGAAGGTCACAGCTGAAGTTAATTGAAACAGGCGTGAATGTTATGGGCATTTAAAAGTAACGTAAAAACAGCACTGTGGGGAGAATGAAAGGGCTGTTTTAGAACTCTGTGGGCGCTGATGGTGACTGCATTGGTAGCAAGAGAAAGAGGGTGAGGCGAGCAAATAGGCGGACATCCGGAGGGTTCGCGCTCACTGGAGTTGGAAGGAAAGCGCTGTCCGTTAGGTTCGGCGAGGACGCCTGGTGGTTTATGGTTGCCAAGAATTGGGCTCAAGTGGGTTAAGTGAGGTCGTTGGGGTGGGAACACTCCGTAATAATTTTTCACACCCCCCTTCTTTGCGGGTGTTTTCCTGCTGTGGATATTTTTTTTTCCTAGGCCTCACTTAGGTTTTTAAATCCACAACTAAATATTTCTAATTTTGTCTTAATTCGACTTAAGTTAACTTTTATTATCTATTTTTTAACTCTTTGATATTATTATTAATTAAATTTTTTTTAAATATTGACGATGGGTTAAATGGAAGAGGAGACTTTAAAGTCTCANAGAAAAAATGAGCCATAAAACAGAAGCTAACTTCGGACTTTAAAGCTATATTTTGTAAATTTTTCCGGCAACTCTTCTGTGAGGATAGGGGTGAAAGATAACATGGTTACAAAGGCGCAAATTTTGAGATAAAAATTAAATTTTGCGAAATAAAAGGCGAGTTTTGTGGGGGGGGGGCGAGTATATTTAAGTTTCACACAATTCAAGAAGCCAGAAAGAGATTAAATGGAAAACAAGTATGTAAAACCAGAGGCATAGCCATGATTTGTCCATGAAGGGGGTTTAGAGCAATGTAGTAAATACTGCATCGCCTACAATTCGGGGGAAGGAACACTTGGAGGAATTCATACTTTCGCCCAAAATCTGATGAAAGCAGAAACTAATTTAGTATAACATGTGTAAGTACCCTACAGATCTCCAGCCGTGTTTGTATGGCATAATTGCGAGAGGCCATCCTCTCGCATGCATTTATTGTTGGTTCTGTTCTCATGGGGGTCTGAACTCCCAAAACCACTCCATGGCTACGCCTCTATGTAAAACAAAAGGAACCGGAAAAGTGTTAATTTTAATGGTGTTCACTTACTAGCAGGGTATATGAAATTATTGTAGTTTTTACGCAAACATTGCGGGGACACAGGAAGTTAGGAAGGAAATCAGAACGATATTTAAGACATTTTATGGAATACACAATTTTCTCAAAATATTTACTGTTAATTACAATTAGTTTTTGGGCTTTCCTCCATGAACTGGCAGGTTACATAAATTACACTCTCTTAACGGCTTTTAAGGCTAAGAGACTGAGTTCTATGATAACAGTTTGGGAAAATGATGCAGTAAATTATTTTTATACGCTCAAGAATGTTAAAAAAACACTATAAATTCGACCTTTTCTTTTCCGTTTGAAAATTATTAATCCGATCGAAGATTATAGCTCATTTACGCTAAGAAAGATGGGTCATGCTTATTTTATTATCTAGATAGTTGCTGGAATGTTGCTTCTTCAAAATCCGAAGGAATTCCCAAGTCTATTCTACTTCTTGGAAATTATTCACCAAGAGATAATATTCTCTTCGGGAAACTACTAATATTACCGAGGAATATTACAAAACCGACCAATAGCACCATCAAGACGCATATTTGGTCTTGTTAAACTATTTTATTGTTTGATTAACTACATAAACGATACTTAATTAAACGGATAATGGACGGTGTAGCTTCTAAGCAAATACGGAGCTTATAGAAGGGTAAATAGAGTAATTTAGAAGATGCTGAAAAGTATTATGTTCAAGTAGGTTAACAAACGTTTCTATTGTTTCGATAAAAATAGAAAACGCATGAACTCACAGCAAGATTCGGCCTCTGGGATGTGAGATGTGTTGGAAATTTGTATCTATACGGTTTATGATCCCATGAGACATTGGTCTTATTTCTGCAGTATTCCCAATGCTGGTATGAAACTCTTCATATATATCTTAATGTCCTGCAATTTAGGTTCCTTCCTGAAGAAATGGGTAGCAGAAATTACTTTTCAAAGTTTTATAGCGTTCCTTACATAGGTAACATATTGTTCCTTATATTACGAAAATAGACCCTCTTCTCTGAAAAAAATTAACTGCTTGACTGCGACTTGAGCCTAGAGAAAGCTTCTGAAGTTAAATCATGTTACCTAAACTCAGAGTCAAAGTTGGGCCTCTTACTTTACCATCCTCTTGAAAAATCTTAACAGCGTCCAAATCTTTGGAACTCGACCATCGAGTAAACTTATGATTTCTCTCAATTTATTGTTCCTTTTCCAACATTAGAAATATCGACCAAATCTCAGAATTAGAAATCGATCATTTCCTTCATTAAAATGAGGAACAAATCAAATAAATGTCTTCGAAATATTGTGAACGGGAGAAGTTTTATCTGGCATCAATATGTCTCTGCGTAGTTTTTTTCGGTTATTTGCGAATTTTATTCGTTTCAGTCATTATCCTATTTTAGTGCTAATGATGTTTTTTTGAAATATATCTATAATTTTATTTCTTCCGGTGACACTTTCACTGCGGATACCTCCATTTCCAATGCATTTATTACTCCAACGGTAGAGTGATCCGCAGAATACTACTGTGGTCCGCAGTCTACGCAATGGTCTACTTTCTCTCTATTTTCTTCAGGCAGGAGGAAAAAACTTACGCTTTGATACCGTGTCATCCAAGAACGACATATATACGTCAATAGAAACATCATTGAGAAATTATTCAACAATATTTGTTGCTTGCCTATATTCGATCCACTATATCAATATCATTAACTCATATAGTCTGGAGGCTACTTATTATTGCTATCTGTGTCCTAGCGGTTTATTGTGCTCCCAGTCTTATGTTTCATATACGTGAAAGTTGGAATTTCCCCGCAAGTCTTCAGCTTTAGAGATTCACGATTGTACCAGCATTTATGATGTGCTTAAGTTGTAAAAATCAGCCTTAAAACTAACTTTTGAGATCTAAGAGGAGCGCCGTTGGACTTTGCCGAATAAAGGGTAGTAAAAAAGAGGACAGAGTTGAGAAATATACCACAAGAACTATTTTTGTGCTAAGAGATCGCATCAGGACTGGTCAATGGGTCGATCGCGATCGTTGCATCGGTTATAGGGAGGAAAGGATGATAAAATCAATGACATTTTTAAAGTAGGAACAAATATTGCTAAATTTTCCAACCTTTTGTAAAACTTTTACCGTCCGAACTGTTACATTTCTCACAGAAAAAGGAAGATATAATTTTGAAAGCATTAAATTTTTATCTTTAGGTTTAAAATAGGCAGTCTCAGATGACATAAAGTTATATACTGAATATTAATGCTTAAACATATTCGACGAAGAATCCTACCTTTACGTTTAATGATAAGTAGTGACGGGTACTTAATGATGACGATATAGATATTACACCTGCTATCCACAGGAGGAGTTATAAGCGTTTACAGTCATCTTTAATGTTCTTCTCAACGAACATCTAAAATAAATCTTAGAATAATTTCTTCTAAATTAGTTTTGTTGAAATTTTGGTATTCATCGACCGAGATATAACGACGGAAATATTCAATGCTCGCCTTAAATACAAAAAAAAGGAACATTCAAGGAAGGGACAAGCCTGGTATTATTAATATATTCAATATTAACGTGAGTTAAAGCTTACTTTAAGCCCATGCATTATAATGTTTGGCTAAAGTGAAGATAGCAGTTGATCTTCTCTATAATAACATGGATTATGGATTAGCATGGAGATTAACTGTAAACTTCCCTTTAGCTCTGACAAAACTTTATAATACTGGGTCTTAAATAAAGTTTAATTAAAGTTCTCTTTTCGTTTACATTATAATTACGGTCCTCAGTCTGTTATCTCAAGTGATAACAATTATACGATCACACTAGTTCAATTCAATCATTGTGACATTTTTATGGTACTTCAATTCCATCACATCTTATTTCAACGAAGAAAGAATAGTAAAAGACGACAAGGGAAAGAAGAATAACACTAAAATGGAGCTAATTAGACGAAGGAAATGTAAAATTTGCAACACTTTGAAGTTATGCGCAAACGATTTTTTAAACGCCAATTCATAAATTAGTTTAAATAAGCTATACTTTTTCAAACGCTGTATTGCAAATTTCCTAACGACTTTTCAGGAAATAGGAAACATAGAGGGCAGACTAACCCTGTCGAATGATTTATACAGAGCTATGAAATGGTGCGATGATTGGCAATCAGTGCTCAATGTAGACAACTGTTCGGTAATTAACTTCTTCGAAAAGAAAAATGTCAATAATCGTTCGTACAGCCTCCGTGGGAAAACTTTATCAACAGTAGAATCGGTAAAGTATATTGGAGCAACCTCCACGAATAACTTAACATGGAGTGCCTACATTCGTAATATATGTCGACCAGCTCTCAAGAAACTTTCGTTAAGAGAATAGTCGGTGAGAGCGAATAAAAGCACGTGAGCAATGCTACGTTGCGTTGGTCAAGCCTCACCTTGAGTATGCGTGTAGTGTATGGGATCATGCCGAAAAGTGTTGTATTCGATTTAGAACTAGAAAAAGTGCAGCGAAAGGTGAGAGCAAAAGAAATTTTACGAAAAATCAGTGAGTGTTACCCAAATACTTCAGGACGCAGGATGGGAAGATAGCAGGTTTAAACAAAGACTTCATTGACTTAATAAGTTTAGAGCATTTTAGAGGTTTAGAGTTTAGAGAAGTAAATTCTACGAGGATGTAGCTGATATTATGCGTCCTACCTTTTACCTAAGTATGCCATTCTGATACTGATGGGAAAGTAATTTTTCAAATAAGGCATTTTTCCGCGAACGATACGCGAAAGTAATCGATCAGCGAAGTAGAGTAGTAGTATTGTTAAAAGTGCTTCGACAGCTTAGGTCGTTTTGATCGGGAATCGAACCCGGGACCTCTTTCACTGAACGAGTTGCCCTTTTGGCTATCCGATAGCCTCCAGCGAAGTAAGGGTATATGCACTTTCTGCCACACGCCGAAAGGCGGCTTGCAGAGTAGAAGTATCAAATATATACTAAACGACATTAATTCTGTAAACATTATATGTATCAAATATATAGCACGTTGAAAGTAAAAACATTGACTTTTCATTGGAAAAAATTGCAAGGAGCAAATCTTTAAATGATAATGGTTAGGTCTGGTAGAGGGTTTGGAGGTAGATTTAGTATACTTTGGAAGCCAATGCTTCAAGTTTATCAGGAAGGAAAAGCATTTCGCTGTCCACGAAAGAGAGGAATTTTAGGGGTAAAGAACGAACTAGAAAGCCAATTCAATAGTGCTATGGAATGCAGTCCAATCCTTTGGTGGGATTTCAATGGAAGTAAATCACCTTAGCTAAGTGCAATTGGAGATCATTCATTGGAGAAAGGGGTGAATGGGATTCCTACCTATATTTACTTTAAATAATATGTTTTCGGACATGGAAAGTTTTCCCTTCGGTTTTACTAAGACGCAAAATCGGAAAAATCAAGCAATTGTAGCTTTGAAATCGATATAAAATATTAATGATGCCATTATAACAAAAACGGCCATAGAAAGCCTTCCCAAGAGTTGATTGCAAAGATCCAAAATCCAAAGATTACTATTGACATATTTAACTCATAATAAAACTTCAATTCGAGCGATATTTAAATGAAAGCTTAAAATTCCAACGTTTCAACTTTTCTTCAGTCTTTGAGTTTGAGTAGTTCTCTCGGAAGACCAATTAAGTGTTTAAAAGTTAAACGACATCTAATCTGTAAACGCCGTTCCGCAAATTGAATCCATATGGCTGGACTTAACATCTGGGACGCCGGGAAATGGGTAAGGGTGACTTGGGGCAAGATGTTTTGCACCCAGGAAAAATCCCAAGGAAGAATGGACTTGAAAAAAGTCTGACGGGACCGGGAATCGAACCCGGATATCCCAATTGCTCTGTCCGTTGAACTATCCCGGCAGAACATTTCTGCAAGCCATTCGGGATACTTTGTGGGCAAGGACGTTGCGAGTTCGTCCACATGGTGGAATCGTTCGCGGTCTGGCTTCATTGAAGCACCGGCCACACAAAGTGATGGTAAGGAAACCAACCCCCTTCTGGTTGTAAACACAGGAAAATGGGTAAGGGTGGCTTTGCGAAAGATGATGATTCTGATCCGATGGTAACTCGCGAGAGTCAAAACCGGTAGTAATTTCTGAGGGGAAATTACAAAGTATTATTTATTTCTTCCTCCCTATCGTTCAGGGGATTTTCAACTTCAACCTTATTCCTTTACATTTAAACTAGTTTCTTTCCTAGCGAATCTATGGCCATATTATACAAAAATAAGAAATGAAATGGATTAAGCATGGAATCATAACCTAAGAATTTAGGAATTCGCTCTACCATAATTTTCTCAAGACCCTAAATGTGACAAAATATCATCCGTTACATGGTAAAATTCATTGTACACGTTTTATACGAAGGAATATACGGCAGTGTTTCCGACTTGCATTAACCATAAGTTTTGCAGCTTCAATTCCCATAAGCTATTCGTTAATCTTTCAGTTACCAAATCTATGTTGTATAGTAAATCTAGCAGATGTAGCTGATACCGATATGATAGATGTAGCTAAATCCATTCTTGGAAAATGTAGCAGATATTATCTCTGATACTGAGAGAGAGAAAAAAATAACAATAATGCGAATTTATTATGGCGAGATTGAGACTATGAAGTCTCTTCTTACCTCTAACCCTTCGTCATATGAAGTTTAAAAGAGAGCTTAAAAAAGGCATAGAAGAAACTACTTTGTGGGTTTAAAAACCTTGGGTAGAACTTAGGAAACAATACACCACAGCAGGAAAACAACTACAAGAGGGGGAGTGTGGAAAACCTGCAAAACCTACCAAGAGTTAACTAAGATTTAAGGGAAAGACAGGTTACATCACATCTCAAAAGTAAAAAAATGTGCATATACATTATTTCATAACAAGACATAACAACTAGGTATCAATCGTCATAAAAATTAGAAAAGAAGATTATGATATACAAATACTACGGTTCCAAAAGAGGTTAGTATCAAGATTGTTTTAAAAGTTCTAAGTGCATCAGAAAGATCAGAATAATCAGAAAAATTAGATTAGATGCTAGAACTAGTCGTTTCAGAAATCCATTTTTCTGCGAACGATACGCGAAAATAATCGATTAAGGAGCTAGAGTCATGGTGTATGCACCCCCTGCCATACCCTAAAAGACGGCTTGCAGGGTACATATGTAGATGTAGATCTAAAAATGGCTGAATTCATCGAAATGTATGAATTTAGCATTAAATAGTCATTTGAAAATATGAGAGGAAAACTTGATTTCAAATATAATTCAACTATAGCAGTTTTCTATGTTGAAGAATAGGGTGGCATCCAACTATAGCACGCTCGCATAAACTTAAGCATTAGGATTATTCATCAGATATCGGATTATCCCAAATATCTTTTTGTGATAAGCCGATTATCTCGAAACATTGTCGACTTGGTTGTGTCTGTAGTTTCTCTCTTGCGAATTCACTAACATGTATCGTGGCGTAAGAAGACTAGCAAAGCGTGTGCGGTTTTTTCCGAGATGGATTAGATTTTATCGAAAATTCGCATGGGGCTTATCTAATCGGCCCGTTTTCCATTCGTTTATCTCCTCAACGTCTGCCCATGTCTCTGTTCCGCCCCCTTTCTCTTCCGTTGATCCTCTGAAACAATGAACACCGCAAGGAAAGCTTTTAGCTCCCGTTAGTACTTAGCCAGACCGATTTGAATTTCAGTTGCCATTAGTGAATATCTCCAGGCATTTCTATATATCTCCTAGCAATTAGATGCCGAAAGAGATAAATCCGCTGTAGCAATCAAGTAAAAGCTACCTGCCGAGATGAACTCAAAAACATTGAGAATTTACGGGATGGAATACTCGCATATTAACTTATACGTATTAATGTTGAGGATCAAATGAAACAACAAGAAATCCTACCCAGCTATTTAGATCACAATTTCAATCGTAATGCATCTGCAATTGTTGAAATAATCATGGTCATAGTTGAGAGATTCCATGTTTCCTTCAATGCAAGATTGTTAGTTTTGTGTGGTTAATGATGAGTAAAGGTATATGTTTATATTTAATGCATCTTTAACTAAATGAATAAACCATTATAGCTGCATGGTAGAGGATTTGTTAGCAGAGAATATAAGGCCTGAATGATCTTTGGAACGTAAAAATCAGCGAAATCGCTCTCATAGAGACATGGAATTCCTACATTTCAACAACGCCTATGCTGATATATGCACACGCATTTATATCTATTCTTTTTTAATTTTTTAGAAATATGTAGTTCTCCTTTTATTATTATAAACAAAATTCACAACATTTATAAACAACATACATAATAAACAGAATTATTGTGTTATAAAAAGGACCATCTGTAAAAAAATTAATTTAAAAGAAAAATCGCGGGAAAATTGTCAGTATTTTATAATGGGTAAGACTTAAAAGGACAGAAAATCATGTCCTCCAAAGCCTTATGGCTTGTCCTTATGTGCCGTGGAATAAAAACAGTTTTTCGAGTAAATTTTGTTCATTAAAATCACTAAATTCATTTTATGTTCATTAAGATAAGATTATTTAGTTTGTTCGTGATCAGTACATCAAAATAAATAATAAATATGAAATGAAATAAATGTGAAATTACTTGGTAGTTTCCGCAAGAAATTTTACTTTACGATCGGTTTCGACTCTCGCGAGAAACCTTAGTACTTAATTATTTGGCTCTGAACACCAAAATGGGTTTCTTTATTAGAGGACGAACTCTTACATTTATCGACCACCAGCTAATGCTTATTCTTCATCCACCTCATCGTTATACGCAGAAGTGTTCATTTTCCTCCCAATTTTAATATACAAGTTTGTTTCCTAACGGTATGTCAAGTCCTCTCTCTCGCAAAATCTTCCGAAAAACTTCTCCCGTAAATAAATCTTCGTGTTTTACCGACATCTTTCCTTCTGTTCGCATTTTGGTAGTTTGATTACATTTCAAGATCCTCACTTCTTATTTTCAAACTTTATTTCAATTTTTTGAACAAGATGCTTCCTTTTTCAGCGTATTCACCACTTCCTCTTCGGTTGACGGGCTATTCAACTTCATTGCTCAACCGAAACCACACCCGCGTCTCCGCACCCTTTAACTGTTTCACGTCTTTCTCATTCTAATCCGTGTAATTCTACCCATGAGATGATTTTACTAACGTCTCCCTCCTTCATTTAGGTAAGTGGAAGGCCATTAATTACTTTTGTCTCATAAAGTTCTTAAACGCAAAGACAAATGCCCAAGAGAAATAATGGAGGAAGCTTAAAATATAAAAAGAGCGAGGGCTTTTGGAAAGAGCAAAGTAGCGAAAAATTTCTAGAGAAGTAACAATTACATACTCGAATTCAACAAGAGAAAAAACAATTAAAATGATTATTAGCAAAGGTGTCTTAAAATACAGCTAAAATTGTTTCTTTAGAGTTTCCCTTCATTCTTGCGTTATTTAGTAAAATTAACTGAACTGTTCCAGATGATTTGTGAAAAAGATTTTTCTTCAGTTCCCAACAAGAATTATTCGTGCGCTTCGGTTCTCAGAATAAATTTTCATTTTCCTCTTCTGCGGGAATGGAACAAAATTTCGTTTTGTAAGCTGTAAAACGAAGTATGTTTAGTTCCAGGAAAGTATGATTTTTTCTTCGTTTTCCGCGGTCATTTCATGAAATATGCAATGAAAAACATCACATCCTGGATGTACTTTGTATGCATACGAAATTGTGTTAGTCATGCTATCATCGCAAACTGTGAATTTCGATGAGGAAGGATTGAAAATTCTCTCCAATATTCCATCTATGACGAATTAATCACTGAACACAAATGTTTTTCGGAGGTTGAGAATATCGGTACCTGTAACATTATTTGCCACAAGTACATACATACATACAAACGTCTTTATTTACGGGCGAAATTTGGACTAACCAGTCCCGTCTTACATTTTACCCAAAAAAGTTGAAAATGTAAGGAAAATAAAAACATTATAAAATACAAAGAATAAGATTCAAGAAGTATTATGTAAAAAGCTTAAAAAATAGAAAAAGAGCGATGTTGTTGGGAAAGAGGAAACAGCAAAACTAAGTCTAGAGAGGGAAATAAGCATTCTGCTGTTATGAAATACAATGATGAAGATTACATGACGATCCTACATCACTACTGCTGATTCAATGAATACCTCTGGCTGAAATAATTCTTATTAGTTATTAGGTCTTCCTGCTACCATACCAATATGAAATGTATATTTTGTCTTTTGGTACAGGATAGAGAAAAATGTATATTTCATTTACTTTTGTCCTAGTCTTGTTCATGGATGTGATGATACGGAAGCTACTTAGGTATAAATTATGCTGAATAATAGCATAGTCTCTCACTTTCGAATGCTACGAAAGCTTTTTCTCGTAGAGTAACTGTGCTTCACTTATGTGGACTTGTTCCGCTTACAGCATTCTGTCTCAGAGAGGAAAGCAAGGGAAAATACCTCACTCCTCATTCTGTCTAGTCTCCTCAGCCCACTCTCATAAGCTCTTCGTAGCTGATGGTGGAGGGGATTAGGTTCAACCCAGCATTCGAGCTGAAAACTGTACAGACAGTTATTAGACATTGATCATTTTCTTTCTAATGATTTACTTTATTTTTTAATCTGAGATTTGTAATTTCATCATTTCATCCGCCACGGTGTCTGAGTGGTTAGCGCGTTAGTTCACCATCGCTCCAACCAGAGGTCGCGAGTCCGAGTTAACCGGAATTTTCCGGTTAGGGAATGGTCGTGTGTGTTCGTCCTTTTTATAATTAATAAATTATTAAAATGGATGTAACAGGGATTAGCTTCCTTTTACCATTATAGAAGTTATTACTATTATTATTTGTATTGTAACTTTACATCTCTTTTAACTTACCGTTCCTGTGATATTAGTTTTGTAATTTGACCAATCTTTTTTTTTCATTTTTTACTGTATATTTGCGGTCTTTTCACTCTCTTCTCTGTGGGTGTTTTCCTGCAATATGAGTTTTTTCTTGGTCAACCCTCATTTGCAAAGATTTTTTCCTCACTCTACTCTTTCTTTTTGCTTCTTCATTAACATTTTGTACATATTATAATGACATACGAGGTTAGCCAGAAGAGAGACCCAATCCTCGCCCCCTATCCTCGCCAATAAAGGGTCAAGTTTTCTATCTACCAATCTATCGATTCATAGCGATAATTTTAATATATCTGTGCGAAAGATTTATGTGCTTTTCAAACATTTATGTCTAACAAGCCATTCTCTTGAATTAGAAATCAATACTCCCGGTGTTTGAAAATCAAGTCATTATAGAGAGAGTAACTTCTATTTGGTAAGCAGTAAGCAGAGTGTTAGCTTAGGAAACCAATTCTCACATTTTTGGGGTGAATGAGCTAAATATCAGATTAAATTGACCCTTTATTCTGCCTGGTTAAGCCCGAGTGGGATTCCCTTTCACCTGAGTCCATATGTTGTTTTAACCCTCCGTTAGGCGCATGGGGGACACCTGTCAACCAGTGTGTTTTGTTCTCTTGTATCTTTCAGACCATACGTTTTGCGCATGCGACATTACAGGTACCTTACCTTTAATCTGTCTAACAAAGATTTACTTCATTTTCGTTTTTTAAAGATTGAAGTTTAGACAAAAAGATTTCTTTTAGTAGGTGACACCTGTCAACCGTGCACCTATTTATATTATAATATTAGCATTCTTTGGTGGTAAGTAGGATAGTATTTCTCTTCTATTTCAGCATTTCTATTTTAACTAGTACATATAAAATATGCGTAATGCACTTTACTGTAATGATATGGTTTCATTTATAACTTATATAACTTCAATTAAAGCCCACGGAGGTATGAAACATTTTCAACTTTCAGTCTCAAAGATTTTTTTCCCACACTCTGCTCTTTCTTTTCACTTCTTAATCAACATTTGTACATATTATAATGTCATACGAGGTCAGCCAGAAGAGAGACCCAATGAGATTTATAAAGGGTCAAGCTTTCTGTCTATCGGTTCATAATGATAATTAAAATGAATAAATGAGAACTATACTTTTCAATCATTTAGGACTTCTAATTGCATTGAAAAATATGCTAATACATAGGTATATTTGGATGGAAAAGTTATTTTATGTAATATTTTAGTTCCGGAGATTCTTTTGTGCATGACGTTCTATAAATGATGGATAAAAAAATAAGCTTTCTATTCAATTATTCAAAAATTTCTGTGTCAAAGACGAGAAATTTTACTGATTTACTGATGGGATTTACTTCAGATCCTGGTTCTTAATTGAAATATTTGGATGAGGAGGAAACGCAGATGAAAAGTCTTCCGCAGAAGATGATTTTAGGGGAGTAATAATACGTAAATGTATGCGAGTATGACACGGAATCTGAACAGGAGCTGTCTGGAGAAGAAATGGTCGTAGAAGAAGAAAAGACAGTCATACCAGGTATTTTTTGGGAAAGATAGTGAAAAAATTAGCGAAGAGAAAAGCCAAATACTAGTAATCGTAAGCATGCTTATAATTTGATAAACATAACAGGTGGGCAAAATTAACATCAGATCGTTTTGCATTTGGAAAACATTGTATTGTTTTTTTACATTTGCGATTTCAGAAAACTCGGTATCTTAAACTTTAAAGTCGATTTTCTCCATTATTTGACAAGACAGAGCAAAATTTCACGTTAGATTCGAGTGCAGAAGGTCATGCTCTATCGGAAAGACATTACTGTTTTACCATATTTGCGATTTCAGAAAATTACCTTTCCAAAACTTCAATCGATTTTCTCCGTTATTTGAAAATATAGTACATAAATAACGTCAGATTCGGATTCAAGAGATCATTTGCTTTTGGAGATACAATAGAGTGTTACCATATTTTTATTATTAATATTAACTGTACATAACAATAGATTTATTAGTAAAATTACGTTGAGAAACGTTTCACTTATTTATTGACTCTACTGGTTAAATTGGATACTGAAAAAAAGGATAAAAATTTAATTTATTTTTCTACTAACGAGGTTCGAGAAAATTTCAGCAGGGACGGGGATGAATAATGATGAAGTGGTAATCAGTGCATTATTTGGTCTTCGATATTTATTCGTAGCATTAGATGCTTTAAAAAAATTCTCACTAATTGTGAAAAAGAAATGAGACAAAGTTTAGATTTCTGATCAGGTTTATGCCATTTGATGATGCAAGAGATAGAAATGCATGAAAGGAAATAGACAAACTTGTCCCAATTAGAGACATGACTGAATTGGTGGTGAACAATTTTCAGAAGCTTTCTCACCAAATGTATAATTGACTATAAATGAAGAGTTGCTAGGATTTCGAGGTAAATGTTTATTCAAACAGTACATTCCAAGCAAACTAGCCAAGGACGACATCAAAAAATTTGAACAGGTAGAGGCGAAAATAATACACAATGAATTTAGAGGCTAATGTTGGATCACAACCAGAAAGGCGTTGCGTACAGAGTAATCCCGCAAAGGATGTTGTAATAAGATTAGTTGAGCCTTTTAAAGGCACTAATAGGATCATTGCAGGGGAAAATTGGTTTAGCAGTGTAAGTCTAACCAAAAACCGGAAAAAAAGGTTTTGATATACATCGGAACCCTTCGAAATAATAGGAGGGAAATTCCAGTCGAGTTAATACTGTACTTAATTAATATTTAAATTAAACTTCATAGATAGATGGAAGAAATATTTCAAAATTTGTGTACAATTCGTTTTTTACAGCCATAAAAGAAGCAAATCTATATTGACTGTACTTACTTGAAAAGCAGTAGAGTTGTAGCTGTACATATTTAATAAAATGCACCACGGTGATGAGACTGACAAGTAAACCGGAGAAGACAAAATCCTGACATTTTCCCTTTTTGTAATATGATGGAAATCGGTGTTGAGCTGGTGAATCAACTTTGCGTGGATAATAATATTCTCCGACGCACAGGACGATGGTCTACGGTTGTTTTCTATAATTCAATGAACATCGCTACCATAAACGATTTTGCTGTTATCAAAGCGAATATGATCTCTAAAGTTAAAAGAACTGATTTTCATAGAAATATCAATTTGGAACTCATGAAGCCTTAAATCCTTGGCAAGTGTAAAACACCTCAAATTTCAATGAACCTTTGATAGAGACCTCATGAGATACTGAGGATTCAAGAATACAATGAACTGAAACGAAGACAAATGGTGGGTGAAAGTGGTCGGTGTTATGAAAGTGAACGGTCAAAAGATAAGACTATAAGACAGTGGTGTTCCTAAGGTAACAATTGGGCATTTGGTGAACACTTGCAGGACATGTGTACTTTATTCCGAAAACATACGAACTCATCTCTCATCGTAATTGAGACTTCTATTGAGGAATTAATGTGCCATGTTCATTTATTCATGGCATAAATAGTATTATGCTATAACCATGATTGAATTAGAAATTACATACATCAGAATCTGTACAGTCGATAAGATAAAATAATTATAAATTTTCATTTATCTACAGTTATTATGTACGAGTACTAATATTAATCCAAATAGAATTAAATATACCTGAGTTGTGATTAACGTAAATGGCTGTACAATTTACTATTTCTATTTGGTCAACCAGGTTGTTACTTTCTCCTATCCTTCATACCATAATAAGAGGAAATATGTGTCTATTTCGAACAACAAGCTAAAAATAATTGTTTGTACGCAATAGAGAGTTAGTGAAAGGTATTTCCCATGCACCTGAGTAACATAAAAGTATTCGCCATACTTAGGGCTAATATATTTCACAAAATAAATGAAAAAAGAAGGACATTTTAAAAAATGTCCAACAGATTTGAGCACGTTAACGTGAGGAAGACTAATTCACGTCCTCCTTGCACTTAATGACAATAAATACCACTGGTAAGAGAGGCTATAATATATTTACATATAGGGATATATGATCAAAAAGGAAGAGACAAAATGACGATCGTAATAAAAGAATCTTGGACGACAATAAAGCGAGCGGTTCAGATGAAAGAACTCTAGAGAAGTCTTTTGAGAGAAATAGCATCGGGATATAAAAAGGAAGCGTGTAAAATCTATTAGAGAGGAAAAACACTGAATGCAGCTAATCGCGAATGATGCCTATTTGCTCCATCTCCTCCCTCGTCGAAATTTTCCCGGAGAGCGAGTGCTAACATATCGCCCCAATTCCAACTTTAATTCACCAAACCCTTCATCCTTCATTGGTTTGATAACCTGACAGGAAAAACTCTCGGGAGTTGACCTACAGCGCAACTGCTGCAGCGCCCAATAGGTGACAGAAAAGTCCGGAATTTTTTTTCAAATCAAGGCTTTGTTCCGCTAACTGCTGAAACGTTCAGCGTTCGGATTTTCGTTACCTAGCAGAGAGCCCAGCCAAGGCAAATGTCCCTGAATCAGAAGGCTAATCTCCTCGCTTTACTTCAAAGTATTCCGCGGTTTTATTTGCCACGTAAGCTCTTACACGAATATAATTTCGAGAGGCGTTTCAATGAATCGGAGTTAAATACACTGGGAAAAAAATGTAAGAGTAAAATGAGTGGAGCGGCCGATGGAAGCGACGAATGAGGTGAATATTTTTGGTAAGTGACAAGTGTTGATTTTTAATCTGAATTACTTAGTTCTAAGTTACTTAGTACTTAGATGTGAAATCTTAATGGACCACCACCGCTCAGGTGGTGAGAAGAGGTGTATTAATAGTAACCGAAGACTCCTATCTTAACATTATTCCGTGAATGTTTCAATTGTCTTACAGAAAGAAAGAATTGTTTCACGGAGAATTTTTTAAATCTAGTTATATGTACCACAAACCTATTGCTAGAATAATGAGAGCTGCTCATGAGCTTCCAAATGACATAGACTATTTCTGTTTCAATCTACCCTCTTTCAAAAGATCCCTAAAATCTGTTGTATTTTAAAATTGTATAATCAATTATATTTTGATAATCCTTCATGTCTTTATTCTTTTTTCACTCCTTTTTTTTTCTCTTTATTCTGTTTCTTGTTTAATTTTTTTTCTAATTATAAATAAATTCCGTTATCTTATTGATTGAAAGAAAAATTTCCATTTGTCTCTTGTCACCATTATATGTATACTATATTGTAATGAGTTAATTAAAATGTGGTATGCCCCGTTTTCAATTGATAAATATATGCATAAAGCACTGCTATGATCGACTTCAGCAAGATGTGTTTTGTTTTTTCCCGCGAAAGTTGCACGGTGAACGAAATATCGTTTGGAGGAGTGAAATTTGTAAAAGATTCCTGTCAAACGTATGAATTGCTATCACCAGGCTACCCTGAGTACACCCTTATCGTCTTCTCCTCAGTCGCCTCTACCAAAATCAACCGAGAAAGGCGAGACAAAAGCGTACTTTTTCCACAATTTATAAACACACGATCGATTTCAGTGATAGATCGCCATCATCACGTGGATGATAATGTAGGTGATTCCTCAACCTGAAACATGTCGTACGTTAATAAGTTAAAATAGTACACTCTTTAATGAAGCCTTCTTCATCAGTTGCGATGAATTTCCACTAAAGTGCACATTCCTGGGTGAATTATGATATATCAAATTCCTTTACCCCTCCAGTCTTCACATCGAAGGCCCACGAGCTTTTGCTACAACAAAAAATATACGCTCGTGAGTAGGCGTGTCGCATTTTCTTCTTCGCACGTTTTGTAATTTGTCACCTTCTACCTCACATCTACATGAACACTCCCTGCAAGCCGCCTTTCGGCGTGTGGCAGGGAGTGTAAACACCAAGTGTTCTAGTTAATTCTTTAGCTTATTGTTGTCGCGTATCGTTCGCGGAAAGAATGAGTCCCTAAAACGACGTATTCTCTCATCTATTTCTCAAACTTTCTATACTAGCATACCTCTTCCTCAAATATGTTTAAGGACTTTTAAAAGAAAATAACTCACGGTCGACTGCTAGTCTTTAAGACCACAATTAGTCGTTGCATTTAGAATATGTTCCTCATGAATACATCTAATCTCTACCCCCAGTTCGTGATATTTGATATTAGGATGCACAAAATTTGAAGTCGTATCTCAACATTTTCTCTCCAATTTATTTCTCTGGGCCTTTTATAACCCATTCTTATTAAAGGAATGATATTTATGCGGAGGTTCATCTAATAATATATTATATTTAAATACGTATGGTATAAATATTAAATAATTTCTACTAAAAAATCGATTTGATGAGTGAACAATGAATCTGTTAAAGTAACATAGCTAAATTAACTACTTTAACCATTAAATATGATTACAATGAATTAAACCGTTCAATATACTGTGAGAATTCCAACCACACTGCACATTTACTTATATCTCCGTTTAATATTAATAGTCTATCCATCGAGAATAAAGTAGATGTTTAGTCCACAGGCGTTTACACTCTTCACTATGAGTAGGAGAAGGGGGTATCAACGCACCGCTTGCGTCATACGCTAGACGAAAGACATTGCTCACAGACAGCGCATAAGCCGCAGCTAAAGTGTCAAACGCAAGAGTACATAGGGATTGAGCCAATTATGCCTTTACAGCTGGGCTTATTTCCGCCTTCAAATTGCGACATTGCTCCATTAATTCCCATAGTTAATCAAAGAAATCATCTGAGTATTTAATTAGTAATCATGCAGCTGTGATAGCGATATCTCTCGCGTAGCTCATATGTTAATTAATGAAATTCTTCTTACGAATGCGAAAATTAATCCGCATTATGTGAAACGTAACATTTCCCTCCTTCTAGGAGAGATGTTAATGGTTTCAATTGTCTATCTCCTCTTCATCCAGCGTAATTGGGCAGTAAAGAAATCTGGAATAAAAGGAATTTTAATGTAACAAATATTAAAATAACTTAAAATAATGAACGAATTCTGTGTATTTTTTCATTAAATTGTTGTATGCAACAAAAATACTATGACTTGGTTTCTGAAATATTAAAATTGACAAAGCTTTCTCCTCAGGTCTGTTCTTTTATCTGCTTTATGAATTGCTTGTTATATTGCATAAATAGCTGCATTTAACAATATAAAAGTCTCTCTTCTAGTATACTTCTTCTAGCAACAATGCGCATAGTTTCAACTGAAGAAGAATTTCGTAGAATAACTTTCATTTGAAGTCGATAAATTACAAGTGAGCTACGATATATCTTCTCTTCTTTTAGCGTATGGAAGTATCTTTTAGAATCCAAAGAACAAATAATTCAATTCACCAAAGAAGAGCGTTCCATTTATTCTACATATTGTATACCTTATACCGAGAAGGAAATTGATTGAAGACTACCGTATATTCTTGAATCTGAAACGCATCCAAGTTTTGCAAGAGACGTATGAGGAAAATAATAATGCGATTGTAAGACGCATGTTATTCATCGAGGTACATGCCCCAATACTCACGGAGAGACTTAATGATTTCTTGCGAAAAGGAAGCTAACCAGTACGGGGAACATGAATCGATATATTTAAACTTTAACCTTAGAGTTAAAGGAACTTTAGTCTACGATACCAACTTTAAGACTGTGCTTGTTAGATCGCAAACAAAGATGCACCCGAACTTTAGAAGCTCTAAAAGAGCGAAATAGGCGCGCCTTATATTCAAGAATATATGGTAATTATCCTGATTGCCAATAAAAGAAAATCCTTAAATTATGGAGAACAGAATATTTCACGTATGTTGGAAATTGAATGATAAAAGAAATAAGATATGACTTTGGCTAAATGGCATTAAAAAGTTACAAATTAGTAATAAATCAGATTATTACTCTCCACTTCTGTGGAATGAGAAATTGTAAAGGTAAGCATTTATGGTATTTTAAGATTTTTATTTCATTTAGAAAACGAAGTAGTTCTACTCTAGAAATCTTGCAATTTCGGGTCATAAATCACGTCACAGATCAAGTCACTGAAATTGCGACAGGATTAGAGATAATAAAAAACATGCCTTTACCAGTCTTTGTGTTTCGTTTAAATTCTATTCTTAGAGAGGAGCTTGTAAAACGTATAGAAACCTCGAAAAAACGGCGTAAATCTTTTTTAATATATTTACAGGAATAGTGAGAGGTCAAGTTAGAGAGCTTCTTATAAATTTCTCATCTAGAGGTATGAATACGAAAACTACATCACAAGTCATCGTCATTTGGTGTAAATTCAATAAGAAATATCAAATGAAAGGAATATTGAAATTGAGCTAAATTACAGTTTCGCTGTCTTGCAATTCACTCTATTGCTAGAAATGCTAAAATCTCAAAAAAACCGACAAGTCTTCCTATCATAATAGTATTGTAAATTCCCATTATTATTTCCACATGGACGGGATGTTCATAACCGTACATTTTTCATTTATTTCGTGAAAATTCTTCGAGTTTCTTACGACTATCCTTTGAAACTTAATTTTCCAAAAAATATACTCTAGGAACGATAGAAATGAATTTTGCGTGAATTTGTCATTGGAACGCTTTGCCTTGTCCGTAGTCGAACTGGGGACAGTCGGGCAAAAAAAGTCTCCCGCTATCTACGCAGGGAAGAAATTTAACAATCTTTAAGGTTTGAAAGCAGAGTAACTTTTGGTTCTCGAGTTTTACGCGAACGTACACACAAACGAACTTTCTACTAAATTTTTAAGGTATATGAAATAGATTGACTTGCATGAGTTTTTTTTCCACAGATTAGGGTTTAAGTGGTAAAAACTGAGTGCCAGAGTGTTAGTATCAGTACCGCTAAAAAATGGTTCGACAGTTCATTTCGCACATTTAGGCCCCCACCGGAAATCGAACCGATGACCACTTTCACCAAAGCCAGACAAAGCCCCTTGGCTATCCTCGAGTCCGGTCAATGCCAGAGTTTCACTCCTTTTTGACTTTTATGAAAATTATTATTTATGGAAATCTTGCTGCAATCGCGTAGACTGTTTCTCAACTCATAATATTCTGGCTCCGAGAAGATAAAGAGAGTAAACTACCTCATTCCTAGTTGCTTTATACCCCATCAAAAATATTCTGCGGCTAATGGTGAAGGGTATGAGGATTTAACTAGCCTTTGGGCTGATGGCTTAAGTCGTAGTTTATAGTGTAATATATTTATAAATGTAGTATAAAATGGAGTTTATAACAACAAGTGTCCTCTTGACTTATACATAATTTTAAAATAATTTAATATAAAAACACTTCTATAATATTGATCAAAATAGGATAGATAAATGTGTTTTCGGAGGAAAAAGTTTGTTCGGGAAGTGGCTTTGAGAATTTATCAAGGCTCATCTTCTAATGTCGAGGGTGTGTTTCGAAGGCAAAAGGTTAAGTGTCTCCTGGAATGGAGTTTTACTGGAGAAGTGTGGGAGTGAGTAGATCTAATGGACATTGCGGAAATCAATAGTCTTATAGAGTAATGAAAAGATGGATTACTAGGTCACAAAATACTGAATGAACCCGGAAGAGGTCGGAGGCATTCAAAGGAAGGTTGGGTCTTATCTGTTACTTAATCGCTTTCACGAGAAAAATAATCAAAAATATATGTTTATCTGGCAACATGCTTATATCCGAGCCTCTTAAAATTAATATGTGCCTTGTGAAATCATATTTTGAATAAATACATTTGCGCTGATGAGGTTGGTAGGGATCAAAATTAAACTTTCAAGTGTTTGAAGGAAAATCCCTTGAAAACAAGATAATTGGTCGGTGGTAAACATATTGCTATTACTTTAAATTCCAAGCAAAAGCACTAAATGTATACAAGCATTAAGCACTACCTTATATGGCATATGTTTGAAGTAAGATAACGTATAACTTACAACGTGAAAACACACAAATATCACCGACAATGATGCCGTCCATTATATTAAGTCCCCTGTAGTTTTCTTTTGTACTTTTATTCCAAAATGCTCCAGTCAGTTATGGAAGGCTTCTGCCATTCACTTCCTAGGATCGAGAGGTAGCTGTTTGATTGAATTTTTTGGATGAATCAAATTTTTACGTTTCCGCTCTCAGTAAACCACTCTTACTTTTTATTGTCTAAATAAATTTCATCTTTGTTGCTTTCCAGCGACCTAGCATTATTTTACATAAATTGAGAGACAATTTCATGTGATATTCTTATTGTATCATTCGATCTTTGAATATTTGAATATTACTCTATTAATATAAAACACTTAACGACATGAATTTCGGGAGAACAAAAAAAATTATATAGAAAAGTCTACAACATATGAAAGAACACTCTAGGCAGGAAGAGCCTTGAGTAATCAATATTACATTTATACAAAAGGGTTCCCATCCAAAAACCTTGCAATATGGCAGTATGGTATATAGTGAAAGCATATTGTCTGTACGCGAGCAAATTTCTAGTGTCGAGGTAAAGACTGAGCACACCTTAAATGTTTGAAGAATTATTAGAAAAATTTTGAGTCCGACGAAAGGAAGCGATGAACTCTACCAAAGCGTAGAAAAATCAATGAGAAAAAGGCAAGCGATATTCTGAGAGTATATTTATATTGACTATGATAACAGATTAACCAACGAGATATTTAAACACCTTTTGGAGAAGAATTCAATAAGATGCTTGGTCCAAGAAGGCTAAACTATGTTGGCAGAGATTTTTAGGAAGGTGTAAAATATGGTGATTCCAAGGCAGAGGGAAAAAGAAAATAGGTTTAAAGTGGCTCGAGAAAAGAAGAAAATTGAAAGGATGGAAAAATATTGGAAAGAGAAAAGTAAACAGGACAAGACGAGGAATCTAAATCGGTCCTTGGCAGCCCTCAAAAGGAAAAAGCAGAAGAAAACTGCAAAGAAAAAGAGCAAATGAAGCTGTTAACAGTAAAAGGTTCATTTCACAGTGACTGAGGTTAGAATAATGTATAACGTAATCTAAATCTACATAGATACCCTGTAAGCCGACTTCCGGCGTGTGGTATTGGATGTAAAGACCAAATAAAAGGTTTAAGATGACTTGGCACGTAAAAGAGGCACCTAGGAAAAATCCCAAGGAGAAACGGGCATGAAAAAAACCTGATGCGACCGGGACTCGAACCCGGATCTCCCAAAAATTTTTGGCCGGATAACTGAATGGATAGAGCGACCAACCGGAAATTGGGAGACTTGGGTTCGAGTCTCGGTCCCGTCAGACCTTTTTCATGCCCGTTTCTCCTTGGGATTAAACACCAAGGGTTCGAGTTACCTTTTTAACTTACTGTTGACGCGTATTGGTCGCGGAAAGACGTAACGAATAAGAACGAAATGCAAACCGAAGCAAATGCAATGTTAGGAAACATAAAATAAATTTTTATTTGTTGCTTTATTTTTAAGAAAAGGTTAATCAGACTAACTTGAATTTCCCATTTATTTACGGAGCAATTTAATTGAAATTATGAATATGATACTACCTCCTAAAATGCAAAACATAGATCATTTACCGTGTCGTTTCAATGAGAAATACAATGATGAGGCAGATCGTATCCGAAAAGTCAATGCAAAGAGGGCGTCCCGACACCAGGATATGTTTCGGTATACCATAAGCACAAGGAGGATGTTTGTCTATGCTCATTATATAAGAAAGCGCCTAATTAAGTATAAATGGCCGAGGTTGCCCCAGAGTATCTCGGAATCTTGGGGGAAGCTTTGAAAGAATTCCCAACTTTGTTGATTTAGGTAATATGTAGCCTTATTCTCAAGTATATGGAATTCTTTATTGGATTTTATCAACCGCAGTAGATTTGCTATGAATATGGATTCATCCGCTTGAACAAACGCAGCTCTTTTTATCTACGTGCTGTAGTATTCTTGGAAACTTGCGGAAATCAAAAAAATGTTCGGAGGGTCTCCTATTCTGATGATCTTCTGCACTAAGAATGCGTTTTCTCATGGTAATTTTATCTGATGCTCCTGGTTTAGTCTAATTAATTCTCTACCACTATGACAAACAATATCTGGTGAGCCTAACTTTCATTGAAACTGAGGAAGTGAGTAGGCAATGATAACCTTGATGTCCTGTCAATTATTTTCCTTTAGCACATGGTAATTGTTCGAAATTATTTCTCTCTATAAAAGTAAGCTTGTAGATGATAAACGACAAATCCTTTTAAAATAAAATATAATTATTGTAATGCAAGCCGGTGAATATTATTTTTAGGAATTCGTTGCTATAATTATAAATAAATTAAATCACTTAAGATAGATGCAATATCAGATGGATGTTATGAACAATATACAACGAAAGACTCTTAATCACAAAGATCATTGTTTAATTACACAAGAAAAGATGGTGAAAATGGCGACAGGGCATTTGTTGAACTTAAACAATGTAGGAGCCTCCGGCTAGCCATATGGATAACGCGTTTGACTTCGGTGACAGCGGTTCCGGGTTCGATTCTCGGTGAAGGCTTTCGTGCAAAATAGCCGTAACTGTCAAAGCACCGTTGAAATTACTGCTACTCTAACAGAGCAAACAAACGAAATTGGATTATGTCAATGCTACCACAGCACTTTTAGCTAACTTCGTAGCAAGGGACCAAATATATGCACTGGAGAATATTCATTTTATCATAAACTAATAAAGAAAGGTATCACGACAAAAGCACTGGTAGAATACCAGTGCAGGTATTTTGCCGTTGTCAAAAAGATAATGTGAATACAGCATTAGTTAGTCGAAAATAGCTTTAACGCAAAAATGCTAAGGAAGTAAAAAACACTTGGTATTCTTTCTTTATGGCTCCCTTCCACAAAGTTGAGTATCGACACATTAGATATATTTGAACTAAATGCTCGTAGAAATACCAAGGACTTAGCATTCGATATTACAATAGCCGAAGTGGGATTTGTCATCGTATATTGCAGGCCGAGAGGACAATTTAATTGCCACCGACGAGTTTTGATCATTGTATTGCTCCAAATATTCGGCTTTAGAATGACAATCATATCCCAAATCTGAATATGAAAGAACTCTGAGAAGACCTCAATTTTTTTCAAACGAAGATGTTAGTAGAGCAATAAGCATTGTAGTCAATCGCAATGGAGAGTAATTTGCCGTACTCCGTCATATTATACGTGTAAATATTAGCTGAGAAAACAAAGATCTTTGTAATCTTTCTTATGCTATAACCACTTTATATTTATTTACATCCTGGTGCCTTCACAAATATCCATTCATATCAGAATTACCTAAGAAGCCAAGAGTGACAATATATGAGCACATAAAACCATTCCGTAGCCATAAAAGTCCGACTACCCGGAACTCGAACCCGGGACCTTGGGGTTGAATCATCTAACTCCGAGGTTTCAGAACTTAAAAACTTTGCACGTCAGTAATTTCACCACAACATAAGATAACCGAATGTTCCCTATGTATCGCATCTCAGGTTCGAACCTTGATCATTCGTATCAACTAACGTAAGAAATGCATGTTGACCCCCATGTACCGTTAGCAGGATTTCATTCACATGATAAATTAAATTTAAAAAATGGACGCCCGAAGCAGAGCTAAAAAGAGAGATATATATGTCTTGCCAGTGTTATGAGCTTGCGTTTGGATTCCAAATCTCGATATCATCAGTCAGATATTCAAAATTATACATGACGTATTAACGAGTTAGACGTTAACATTTCATTGAAACTACGAACGAAATACCTCGAATATATAATTTTAAAGAAGATTCATATGTTTCATGCATAATTTATGTTAAATATTTCACTCAATACGAGTTTCTGCGCTTTTATTGGTGTTTTAGAAACACATGGGAGCAGGTTTATACATCATTCTCATTTAGTAGTCTCAACTCTAGAATCAATAGGTAAGCGCAGTTCTATCATAGCTGTTGACCTGAATTTTAGTCTCGTTATAAATTCACAGTTGACTTTCAAATACTTTCAAATTCAAACACTTTATGACCTTCCACATCCTTCCTTTACATCTTTTTAACATCCTTCCGGGAAATGAAAAGGTCACTGTATCGGAGAGAAATTTATTAACCGATAATGTGATTTTTCCCTCAGCTGTCATACTAACTCTCGAATGCCTGCATTGAAGAGGAAAGGCAAAAGGTCATCCTATTTTTCGATTGACGACTGGCAAAAGAAAAATTATTTTACGCAAAGATTGCCCAAAAATATTTTTGCAATATCATCATCGTAATGGCGGTCTCATTTCATGTAACTTTAATTATTCGGGCCTAACTCCAAGATTGCCTACATAGCATAAAACAAAGAGTTAAATAAATTCGCTATCTAATAGCTATGCTCTGCTGATGCGTTATCTTTTCTTAATATTAAATTTTGAATAACAAATGCAAGATCTTCAGAATCCCTTATTTTTGCAAGTTTTCAATTATTTCGTATGGTTTTAACATACATGAATCACTCTATGTCATTTACTTCATTAATTAGGTGAGTTGACCACGAATGAAATCGAGTGAAGTAGTCATAAATGTATTTTATATAAGTCAAACGATAAAAGCAACGGTAACGAGAGTTTTGTTCGGAATGGATTAGATTAATCTGAAATGTCGCAAGAGCTCACGAGAGAAGTTTCAGCATCTAAAAAGTATTGAACTATATTTGAGTACTTCCCTGATTATTATCTTCAAACTCTTTCCAAAACATTAATGTTTATACTCTCCTTGCAGGACTACGTACGTTCAATTTGAGATTAATTCGAAATCTTTCATAATTTACCCGGCAAAGGTCTATCTTACATACATATCCACTGAGAGATATGTGAAGAACTCATTCCATTATCGCCCTATTTCGATGCTCCATTCGATGGCATTAATTATTCTTTGGTGGACTTTTGAAATCAATGTTACATTTTATTTTTGACTCGGCAGTGCTTCAATTCCGCCAAAGTGGATGCTTTTATAGTCTGTAATAGCTTGATGTCACCGAATATTCACCTAAAAGTAGTAATGTAGCACAGTTCTCGAGGCGCTCCGATTCTCCGCATTCCCAAATTGAAACATCCTCGCTCACAATTCAATTCGCCAGCCGGCTCTCTTTGCTCATGAATCATTCCAACGGAAAGTTACGTTTCCTATGGAATGGAAAAGTTATTGGTATTTGCTTGCAAACTAACTTCTTTCAAAGAAGATTCGACAACGTCTTTGTCTAATAAAGCGGGAAAACGAAGGTTTTGGATTTACCTCAGTTCTCGGATTTCTCAGAGAGAAGTTTCGTGAGGAGGTTTTTTAATTTACCTGCGAAGCGATCTCTTATGAAAGGGAGTTACAATATTAGCATAAGGTTTGAATTTTAATTTAAATTTTAAAATTTAACTATTTTAATAGTAATTTTTAACAATAAGGACGTGTTGTTGCGTCCTGTAGCGCTCCGTGGACTCTGCACAATACAACAACGCGTCCTTATTGTTAAACATTACTATCAAAATGGTGAAAGTTTAAAATATAAATTAAAATTCAATTGTTACTCTCTTTTTAAAACACCCTGTATTTGCACTTTTTTTCTCATATATTTGTAGCGTTTTATTCTCTTGTATTTATGTACCATTATGCTAACCACTTACAACATTACACTGACCACTTTTGCCATTCATCGTGGACGGATGACAAAGAAATTCTTTGCATATGGAAAATGGATCCGATAACCCATTTAATATTAGTTCTTCCAATGTTTAGTGAATAATATGTCGCTTACCATAAATAGCAGCTCCAACTCAATTTGTAAATCTTATCATTAGAGTTGGTCCTCCCTACCCGAAGGAAAGAAATAGTTGTCATTTGTCTTCTGGTACAGGATAGATAAAAATCTCTCATTCATTTACTTTTGTCTCTGTCGTGTTCATGGCTGTGCTGGTATGAAAGCTACGGAGGTATAAGAGATGCTGAATATTAACACTAATTCAATTTATTCACATAAAATGCTACGAAAGGTCATAGAGCCATTGTGTTTCACTCACATGCACTTGCTCTGCTTATAGAATTCTGGCTCAGTGAGGAAAGAAACCACCTCATTCCTTATTTAATCTAGTTCTTTTTATTGGATGCTAGGAAAAGTCTTATTCATAGAGTCATTGTGCTTCACTTTCGTGAACTTGTTCTGCTTAAAGCATTCTGGCTCGGTGAGGAAGCAAGGGTAACTACCTCACTCCTCATTTAATCTGGTATGCCTCATTTCCATCCAACTCTTCGTACCTAATAGTTGAGGGAATGAGATCCCAATCGGTCCTCGGGCTAAATAATTTACAGTTTTCAGGTAGATAAAATAACTTTATTATAGCAAGAATTTTGCGGAAAGGAGCGGTGGTCTTCTCGTTTCTGGATCTAACATAACCGATATCTTCATATTTTGAAGTTATCACTATCTTAAAACTTTTTTCTTCAAATAATCGATAATTTTGTATTATTTTAACAAACAGAACGTTTTTACCTAACCCTTTAACCTTTTCAAGTGACAAGTGAACCATTTCCGCCGTTTCCACATACATAAAAAAATTGCGGATAGTATAGTGATAGTATTATTTACACGTACAATCAATGAAACAAGAATTTGGTATAATATAATTACCTTCTACCTTTATTCATAATATGTAGCACATGAAGGATACATTTCCTTCCATTTGGAAAGGCTTACGGAATGGGTTCACAAAGATCTATTTGTATTTTAAAGTAGAAATCTGGAAGAGTGAGGGGACCAAAATAACATTTACCCAATGAAAATCAAGCTTTTAATCTTGTTTGCCGTCATTAAATAATTTTATTAAACAGGGCGAAATAAATGCAGAAATACCGAAAATATTTCTTAAGACGATTGAAATATACCATTTACCATATACCAAAACGCTTTATTCCAAGTTCAGGTTAAACGTTACCCCTACCTTCATCTCTTAAGTATCTACTAATGATCTGCCGTCTCGTTATTTTTCATTCTACCCACGCATTTCGTCCTACTCTGAACTAGGCTGTAACTCAGCTTTGTATTATAATTCGGCTTGCGACGTATCTTTAAGTACAATCTCGCTTTAAATCTATATTTTACAAGGAATGGGGAAAAAAAACTCTTTGAACGGAATTCCATTTAATTAACTTATCCAATTAACCAATGATCAACGAGAAGCTCTCAACGAGAGAGAAGGTTCCATACTACGAAATAAATCCTAAATTGCATGCGCAAAATACTACTCTGCTCTTTATTCGAGTTACTTTCTGCCTTCAGCGGGTATATCGTTAAGTTGGGTAAAATAACAATAATAATATAATAAAAATAATAATGCAATAACAATAATAACACAATAACAATAATACTANTTGATTGAGGCAATCGAATTTCTTCTCACATCTAACCATTCGCCTAATGAAATTTGAGAGAAAGTGCCTGAAAAAAGTCGTTGGAAAAAATAAACTGCTTTGTGGATTAAAAACCTAAGTTTGCACTTACGAAAAATTGCGTTACAGTAGTAATAGTACTAGATACGGAGAGAAGAAAAATCTACGTAAAATAAACATACTTGACTGAATTTTAAGAAGAGAGCAGGTTTAACGAGATCAGAAATGCAACCGCACAATAAATATACAGAATCATATAAATAAAAAAAGAGAAATGTTTATATGAATGAATAAAGATTTTATTGAAAATATAATTTTATATATGTGACATACATTCTTACTAACTCAAAATTAAACTAAGAGCGGAAAACCAAATGCAGATTTGAGTCTGCTGTAAATAATAAACTACTATTCTCTCTTAAAATGTTGTTGCCATAAGACGATAAAACTGTTTTTGATTAATTATTCTAGAATTCGATTAATTAGAAGTAATACAATCTGCGTTGCCTACTACTTAATTGGAGTTAAGACAATATATTGGGAGAAGTACACACACACCTATAGTTGAAATGTTAAAATTGATGTTGGTCTATATAAAAACTAGGGAGATACGGTAAGTTTTAAATGTAAATCAAATAATAAATTAGTCCTTTAATATATTAACTCACTAGAGAGTAATACGCATTTTTTACATATAGCTAGTTAAAACATTTACCCTTGCTAATTACTTTTTGTAGATATTTGATTAACTTGCATTAATGTATTAGTTGCAAAAATCTCTCTTCTTTCTACAATATTCACAAATATAACTAATTTCAATCGACGTTTATCGATTACGAGCTATGTTTTCGTTCTAATAATAGCGACATCTCTCATTTCATATCTATTGGTGTACCATCTATTACCTCACGTTGCTATTTTAAGATTTTAGTTTGCTATTAAACCGATTCCTACAAGGTAGGGCAAAACTGAAACTCCTTTAGTGTACATCTCGCGTCTGCTACAATGGTAAAACGAAAATTTTAATTCGCAATGAGATGTCTCAAACGAATACCAACTTTCATGAACTGAAAATAAACGCAGCGAACGGTGAATGCAATTTAGAGAGAGCAAACTTTGGAAATTTAGTCACACCGATGGGCAAAGACAACGTTAAGGATAGCTTATAACCAAAACCTAATATTCGCTGAATCAGAGCAACTGACGGGGTGGTAAAATGTCACTTACTGTAATATTTATCGCTGCTCGCAATGCACAACGCTATGATTTTACATCCACTCACGGCCTCATCGGCATGTAAATTGCAAGGGAAAGTAATCCCCTTAGCACGATGGCTAAGATGGTGCACCGACGTCAAATTCGCCCGTTACTTGCTAACGACTTTCATTCACCCCCGAATTTACATTCTCTAATCCGTTTCTCGCGTGCCTCCTCCAATTTGGCCAGCTGCTACGCTTACGTCAACTCCCTAAGTATCCTCTCCATCTCCTCGAGCATCCCATCTCTCAAAATATCCGTCTTTCATTTCCCTCCCAATATCCTCCCCCGCCATTTTTCTAATATCTCACATCTTTCCCACTCCGCATTTCGATCTCCCGGGCTTCTCCCTGCCCCTCTTCCCTCACTTAACAATCCATACACCTCATTACTGAATCCTTATACACACCTTCCTCTTAGTCCCTCCCTCAATTTTTTCCTCTCCGCTTTCATCTTAAATCCAATCCTTTTCGGGGAATCCGTGCCTTGTGAAATCTCCCTCCGTCCCGTCTCACCCCATGGCGTTTCTCTCTGCTTTTGTTCCCTCTCATAATCTCGGAATTTCCACGAGGAACCTAACGCTGGAATTACTAGACGAGAGAATACCCGGGAAACTCCTTTGGTGCCGATCCGGTGCTCGCTTCCGAAAAATATTTCCATATTCTCATTATCGCGAGAAGTAACCCTCTTTCGTAGAATTCAAGGGGTTTGATGATTTTTCGATAATCTTCCGCGTTGAAACTGATTTTTTTTCTTGAGAGCAACCTTCTCTTTTCTGAGATTAAACTTCTTTGGTAGTTTCCTGTTTGGAGTTGATGTCGTAACATTTGCGATCTCATTTAAGATCCCTTCAAATATTTCGAATTTCACCGTCACTGTTTTTAAACTTAGAGGAAATTTAGCATCATGCCTCAGCTCAGTAAAAGCCAACTTATATTGATTGCTTATGGCCAATTTATTTTCCAGGGCTGTGGAGTCAGAACGCTCCGGCTACGATTTCAAGTCCGACTCCGACCCGACTCCCATAAATTTAATCCTTTATTTAATCCTTTAATCCACGAAATATATATATATATA
>KZ308664.1:265620-285093 GCA_000376725.2 Ladona fulva
ATATAACTCAGAATAGAGAAAATTAGAAAACATTTAGGTAGGTCTACGATAGATGTCAGCTTAAGAATGACACATACTGTGTAATAATTCAATGTAATATTTCAATAATTTTTTAAATGACTTTATGTACATACGTATATAATGTCATATTCAAAATTATTGAATATTTGCTCCGAAGAAAAATAGCACCAAGGAGATTCTCCTTCATTGATTCCCACACATCTGTCATTGGGTGGCGGAGTCGGCAAATTTCATCCGATTACGACTACGAATCGAAAGCCTCGGTATTTACTCTTTTGAAATGGAAGCGGATTGTCAAAAGATACTGCAGAGCCACCTTCTATCACTTCTCTTTGTTAAAAACGGAAGTAATAGTAAAAGTCACGAAGGCGGAGATAAATGTGTGGAAATACGAAATTACGTAGAGTGAAAATTTGTAGACAAATATAACAACACGATCGAATTTAACTTTCTACATACATAAATTGCAACAAAGAAAGAACCTTTCGTACACTCCCACAGAATTTATTTAAGGCGACATGTTTCACTAGCGAACTAGCATCATCAGGATGTTAGCGAACTAGCATCATCGAACTAGCATCACCTGATGATGCTAGTTCGCTAGCAAAACATGTCGCCTTAAATAAATTCTGTGGGAGTGTACGAGGTTCTTTCATTGTAATGGCCTTCCACGAGGTAACGCCTTTCTCATATTGAGTTTATAAATTGCAACGGTTACTAGTTTCGACAATATATAGTAATATTCAGGTCAAGTTTAATTTTACCAATTTCGTGTGATTGTAGTCATTTTTGAGGGATTAAAAATTACTTTAGTCGAATGTACTTTCATGTTAATTAATATTATAGATACTACAGAATGGTTGTAAAAGCGTTATTACATAAAGAGAAATTAGAATAGGGTTATGAAAAATTAAATATGAGTGAAACTACAGTAAGAGAGAACGCAAAATAAATGGAACGTTCTATACATGAAAAAATGTTGTTGAATAAAAATTGAATTGAGTCAAGTGATCCCTTGTCAAATTAAAATATTATATGCCAAAAGCACAATATACTTTGTTACACATGGGAAGGTTCTGTTAGCATATCCTGGTGAATGGAAGAATTTTCATTTGTCTTTTGGTATTGGATAGAGAAAAATGTATATTTTACTTACTTTTTTCTCAGTTTTGTTCATAGCTATGATGATACGAAAGCAACTTATGTATGAGTGATGCTGAATAATGACATTAAGTAAGATCCCTCATATTTTAATGCTAAAAATAGTATTACTCTTACAATTAGTGTCATTGCCCAATTACTTGAGCTTGCTCCGCCTATAGCATTCTAGGGAAGTGAGGAAAGCTAGGGAAACTAGCAAACTACCTCATACCTCATTCTCCTCAGCCCCTTTATCATAGCTTTTCGTAGATGATGGTGAAGGGTGGATGTTCAAATCAGCCTTCAGGTTGAAGACTGTACAGATAGAAACATGGGAAAGAAAAGAGAAAAAATGTGCACGATGATAAAAATTCATTAAACCGCCTGCCCTTGGATAAAATTTCGTAGTTTGGCGTGAGATTCTTTCCATCTTTACTACGTCTTTTTGCTAAGTGAAGACCCTATCTCTAGATCACAAATTTAAACGCAGCAAAACCCGTTAACCGTAACGAATCTTTCCAGTGCTAAGACCGTCACATATAAAGTCACGTCTGAATCAGAATTCACCAGAGATACCACGGGAAATGCTGTGTATTTCAAGACGTAGATTAAAAATAAAATCAGGGCAGAAGAACGACTTACACACCTCAGTAGGGATTAAAAAAATGTGCGGTAAGGTGTAAAGACCGCTGCTTTAATTTCCCTGATGTCGTCCCACCGCTAAGTCAAGGCGCTATATCCGGATTATATTCGATAAAAATGCCAAGGGCACTGCAAAGGCGGCCTAAAAGAAGACCGCACGGATTTCCAAGGTTAACTACGATACATCAGCGAGCATTACCCGGATTCCTCTCGAAAGATGGGAATGTATACTAGAAAGATTATTAAAATTTAAAGATAATCTTGCTGTATGAATTAGCAAAAAAATGTTCTTCAATGAAGTAGACATATTTTGCATGTCATACGCTACATTGAATGGTCCTGTATGAGAAAAATAACAGGAGGATGGATGTCAGAGCCGGTCAATGGAAAAATCATTGGTATTTTCGCAAGAATACGTTAAATACGAAACTTGCACGGTTCATACACTCCAACCTACTATACACTTTGAAAGGCCACTAGGCATTTATAGATCTATATGAAGACTCAGCTAAGGAAGCAAAGGTCATTAGCCGAGTCGAAAATTCGGAGGGTTACAGTGTTATCCATGCGGACTGTTGACAGAATAGTTCCTCTAGATGCGTTCTCTAAACATTAGTACTTGTCCCGGAATCCCGGGATCCCTCTTTCCAAGAATCCCGGGATCCCGTAAGTGAAGCCAACTTCCCTTTTCCCGAGAAAGACAAAGTATATCCCGGAAAATCCCGGTTTCTCCCTTCCAGTTAGTTTAACTTCCTGGTGAGCGTCCCTCCCACATCCGTAGAAGTAAAAGAGAATTCGTCTTACCTGATTTTCACTACTAAAATACACCCAATCCTAAGTGATTAAAGTGTCTACACTCTATGTTTTTAGAAGAGATATTATAAATCAACTAATAAATAATAGTAATTTTAATAATGTAATCTCATATGATTTTGTGATTTTGAGGAGTATTAGCGAAACTGTTAAATTTCTTACCTCCATTATTTTTTCTCAATTTAATCATAATATATAAAAATAGCTTTTCATTAATTTACTTGTTGAAATCAGCGGCATGGAAGCTTTAAATAAATGATGAATATGTCTAATTAGAATAAATAAATAATAAATAATTTAATATGAATCGATGAAAAATCTGAAATGAGAAGATACTGCATCATATTACCGTCAATTTGAGTAAAAATTTTAATCCCAGGAAATTCCCGGGATCGAGAAATTTTCATCCCGAAATCCCGAGATTTTTAAAAATCCGAGAAATGGTAACCCTACTAAAAGTCCTTAGAAGTGGTCGATAAATATTATAAGCTAACACCATATTTACCCAACCACGATTTATTTTGGGCCAGAGGCGGCAGTTTGTCGCTGCAATCTTGCACTATATGAGGGAGGTGAACCATTGTGTAGGACTTATGGATAAGGGGAGTAGGGTAGAGGTGGGAAAGCACAGGGTTAGAGTTAATAACAGATGAAAGACGAAACCGAAAAAGTCAGTAAGAAAGGAGTGATCGAACGAATAAAAGGAGTAAAATAGAGTTCTAAATTGTATCAAGAAATTACTATAAGGGCTTTTATTTATGCTGTAGGTACCGCGTGAATTTCAAAAGATACCGATTTTGCCAAAGGTTAAAAAATGATTTAATCTATTAACGAGTCAACGAATAAAATTACTAATTTCTTTATTGATCATCCGAATAACATACTATCCTCCAATGAATGTATAAGAGCTTAGAAAAAAGAATACGAATATTCCTTTCGTAAATCATTAGGAGATTTTGCCTAAAAAATACAAATTATTGGAAATGTTTTTGAGGGCATTCGCTGAAACCAATAAGGAATTGGACGGTGAGTGAAACGTCAATGAAAAGACGATGTTCAAACATCAAACGGGGGTGAATTTGAAAAACCTGAGCTGTGCCAAGATGCTGAAGGAGAGTCTCGGTCGAGGGTTGAAATTAAATCTATTTGCATTTAAATTAAAGCGTGAGGAAAGCAAGTATCATTATCAAGCGAAGGAATATCACGGCCTTTAAGGACAACACTTTAATTGCCACTCCGTTTGTGGCAAAAAAGTTAATCAGCCTCGGTAAAGCGCGAGTTTGGATGAAGATCAAGTAGACCCAAAAATTTCCACCATAATGTTAAGGCAACTTCCTCTCCGAATGCATTCCAGCGCTTATTCCAGTAGAATTGAAAGAATTATTTAATTTTGAAGGAAGAATTCTTTTTTATTTTCCTTTCATTCCAAAGAATAATCTAAATTAAAACTTTTCTGCGCCCCAAAACAGGTAATGAAAATTCCGGGATGGAGACTCTCTCTTATTAATTATCCCATGTTCCTCTTTTCGTACTTATATTAAAATAATGAGTTTTAGCTGGGAAGGTAGCAGCTGACAACATTCCACGCAAAACATGTTTGATTAATGAAAGTTAAATTTATGTAATTGATAGTATTGCATTGCTTTCTTTGTTAGATCATAAAGAAAATATGTAATGTATCTGAAAATTTGCCGTGCCATTTTCTAATCCTAACTATACCTAATTCGCGGTAGGAAGGAAACCGGCGTCCCGAGAGAGGGGAAAAAAGTGGAGGAGGTGGGGGCCTTTTGAGGAATAATTCCCACTATTCCTAATGGTTTTTGCTGTTCATGAAGCGCTGCCTCCCCTATTTTCTGACTTGGACTAGGCCCATCTGCGCAGTAGGCTACTGAGTGAGTGCCTTCCTAACGCGAATTAGGTATACTAAAGTAGCATTTTTACAGCTGCATTTAAACTGATACAGCAACGGCAATGTACGTATCTTGAGGGATGATTTTGAGTTCATTTATCATAAAAAACCAATAGTCTAGAGCAGCAGTTTCTAAACTTCAGTAAGCTCAGGTCCCCTTTTCAGTTATCTTTCTATTTTGGGGGATCACAAAGTTCTTTTGCTTCCACATACTATATGTAGTGTACATGTATATTGGTTTTTGAGCAATAGTAACAGTTAGAGATTTTATTTAGAAAGCTTATGCTATTGAGTGGATGCAATTATTTAGTAAAAGTTAAGCATTAAATGCTTTAATATATATTTAAACAATAGAAGAATATAACAAAATTAGAGAAAATAATGAGGCTAAACACTACGTTGTTTGGGACGAGGGGCTTAGCCAAGATTTGTCCACGGAGGGGGTTTAAAGCCACGCAGTAAAAACTGCACAGGATACTTCCGCTCAAGATGTAATGAAAATATAAATTGATTAATTTTTATATGTATACCCTGCAAATCTCAAGCGGTGTTTGTACGGTATAATTGCGAGAGGACATCCTCTTGCATGCTTTCGTTTATCGTTGGCTCTGTTCTCTGGGGGGGGGGGTTGAACCACCAAAACCACTCCTTGATTACGCATTGATTGCAACAAACATTTATTCTCACAGATCATTTTGGATTATTTCGCGGACTCTAGTCTAGAAAACGCTGCTTCAAAGATTGGAATAAACGTATTGTTAAATATGATGCCACTGATTGCTACAGAAAGAAAAATCTCATCAATAGATGCACTAACATGGCAGTTTTATTAATAATACTCTACCATTGAGCATATCTGAATTATAGGGCATATATTGCATTTGGAAATGCTATGAGATTCTTGAGAAGAGAAATGGTAGCAACCAAAATATGTCCCGTTTCGGAAGTCTATGTTGCCACGTACTGCTTCATATTAAATGCTCAATTTATTCATCACATGGAAAATAATTGGTCTGGAATGTTTATTGCATGAGTTTGAAACGTGGAGCCCAAGAAAAGAGATCAAGGATAGACCGAGTGCCCTTAGAGATGTGGGTGTGGCTTTGAATGGAAAAAATGTGGGGTTAACAAAGAGAAAAGTAGGAAGTGCTGGAGAGGAAAGAGTTTTGATCGAAGAAATAAAGTGGAGGCAGAAGGAAGGGTTACGCCAAAGTTTGAGAGGGGACGGTCTGCTTGTGTATGTAACTGAAGGAGGAATGCAAGGAAAACAACGGAGGGAATGATAAAGACAAAAGTTGTTGGACGATATAAAGGGTTGGAACATTTATCAAGAAGTGAGGAAAAACGAATTAGGCAGGTAATCGTAAAGTTTATGAACCTATCGAACGGTGAAACTCAGGAAAAAGAGGTTAAGGACTTGGCACGATAAGGCGTACATCTAGAAAAATTCCCAAGGAGAAACGGACATGTAATAAGTTTGACAGGACCAGAACTCGAACCCGGGTCTCTCAATTGACGATTGGTTGCTCTTATCCATTGAGCTATCCCACCAGAACAGAATTTTTTCATGTCCGTTTCTCCTTGGGGTGTTAGATATTATAATCCCCAACGCCTATTTCAGCGACTGATTGTCAATATTAGGCCTGACTTACGTACACCTGATTTTTATGTGAAATAATATAAGTAACATTGTTAAATGTGCTTCGACAGCTTAGGCCATTTCGCACGTAGGCCCTCACCGGGAATTGGACCGCTTTCATCGAACGTGTTGCTCAATTGGTTATCCAGGAGCCCGTCTAACAATAACGGTAACAGAATACGGTGTAAGTGATAACTGCAGTGCCTTACGATAAACATTTTTGTGGTGATATATAAGTATTGAGTTAGTTAATGGGAAATGAAAACCATGCTATAGATTACCTTCGATTACATTTTTGAAATATACACCGTCGAATGTGAGTTATACAATAATATAATACGCAAGCAAAGTACATTGGCTGACATAAAGCACCGAGTTTCCTGCACTTCCTAAATCTCAAAAAGAAGAGGACAACGGGGAGTTTGAAATTTATCGTAGATGTTCAGATGTTTTCAGCTCCCGATTTCAAATTTACGCAAACGGTAGCCTCAATTACTGAAAATAGAACAGGGAAACGACTGAAGTAATACTTCGAGCTCGTTCGCGAAACACAAAATGTGCATTTACGCTGATCTATCGCTGCCGAATCTCCACAAAAAAGTCTTGGATCGGATAACTCGATATTTTCTTCAAATTTATATTTACAGGCCAAATTACCTGTTGTTTACTACCCAGATTGCTCATTTATTTCCCTCAATTCAGTTACGCGGGTGATTACTGTCACTTTTCTTCACATATGCAAATTGAGATATTTTGTTGCTAATTCACAATCAAATATAGATTCAGATTGGTAATAAAACAAAAGGATTGTTGAAAATTGGATTATTTTTAGGTGAAATTTCTATCTTTACGGTCATCAGCCCGATACCTAATTAGATCGGCCATTCCACAATTTGCTATAGAAATTTTTGAGGAGAGAATGAGACGACTAGAGAAGATGAGGAGTGAGGTCCTTTGCCTTTGCACTCCTCACTGGGCCAGAATGGTCTAAGCAAAGGATCATAAAACAGCATCATGATACTATGAATAACACCTTTAGTAATATTCGATAAGGATTGACCAAAATGAATGCTATTATCCATCATCGTTCATACTGAGTAGCGCTGTCTTAATAGTAGTATTTCACTTCATATTATCAAAGTCAAGAGCAAAACTGAGACAAAAATAAATAAAAGATGCAATTTTCTTTAATCTGTATTTAAAAAATATTCCGATTTTTAAAATGTGGTAGTAGAAACTGAGATGAGATATTGTATTATTAGATGTTATACCAAATTCTGCATTTTTATCTGACACTAACATTTTCGACATAACTACCACTTCGCTCTTTAAAATGGCGACCGGTTTGATTTGATGCGACCTTTACCTAAATGCAGAATAAAGTTGGTTCGTTGACTACTTAATTTTTGTCGACCACTTATCCTGTCGCCAAGTTGTCCTGTCGTCGAGTTGTCCGGTTGCCAGGATGATCGTCGCCCAACAGCAACCGAACAAAAACCTTCCACTTTTTCCAATATCTCCTGTTTTTTTTTCTTTAAATCTTTTGTATTAGCTAAGGCTTCTTTACAATGTCTTCTCACAAGGGGAGTATGTAGTACCAGGCAATGAATCAATTTCAATGAAAATTGGTATTTGGATAGACTTCGAGAAAAGAACAACGAATTACCTCCAAAATAGGGTTTTTAGAGCAGTATATTTCCCGGCAAATGGTCTTAAAGTCTTACAATGGCGTCATATTTTATATTCAGAGGAACCAATAAAGGTCCACAGCATAAAACCCTGGTATGAAGGAGTTACTGATTTGTTAGCATGGTGATTCAGGGTTCCACAGCATTGATATTGGCTCGTTGCGACGACGTTTCGCCTACGTTCCAGTAAGCTTCTTCAGGTCGAAATTACTGATTACTGATTAAGCTACTGATTTGTGACTAACAGAGCCTGTCAACCAAATACCTGAAAAATATATACTTTTAATATACAATATTTTATCAATCTATCATCGGTTAGATGCCAGAAAATCCCGAAGTCCCGGGTTTTCCCATAAGAGTGCATTGTGCTGGTTCACAAAAAGAAAACTTTTGATGAACTTCCAGGAAAAACATTTAACCCTAACCCAAGATTAAATTATAAGACGTGACATATTAACGTTGACCGTAAGGACATCTTCCGGAAAGAGCTCTGGGTTCGATGCCAGATACTAATGTTCCTCATAAGAAGTATATTTTAGTTTTTTGTTTTTCAAGCTCATCGAAAATGATAGAGGCTTTTATCTCTATATGACAAAATCAGCAACTCATTTATGCCAGCATTTTAGGCTATGGACCTCCATTTACAATTACGAAGTTATTTTAATACTTATTACTAATACGAGTAGTAAAGGCAATTTTTCTAAAACACCACTGCTCATTGAACCCTTTTTGAACGATAATTCGTCATTCTTGTCATGAAGTCTATTTAACAACTAAGTTACATCGAAGTCTGCGTGTCCGATACTGTATGCTCTTCTTATCAGATGATAATCTTTCCAAGTTTTTTACTCCTAGTTATTCCTATTTTGTACTCTTTTCGACGCCTTACTAAGCGTCCTCATTTCTAATTGTTCACGTTCACTTAATGTTTTCGCATTCTTCTCAACTCGCGAAAACTTTATAACCTTTAAAGTACGTACGTTCTCTTTTCTTCCATTTTCCTGCTCTAGAAACATAGAAAGAGAAACGAGAACTGCAAAAGCAGCTTTTCAATGTCGTCTTTTTAAGGTATTCATCCATTTCGCTCCTCCGAGTACATAAATATGTCTGAATATAATGGGGATTTTTTAAGATCAGTTTGAAAATTGAAAACCCGATACGGTAGGCTATAGGGCAGCAATATATCATCTTTATCTTGTATCCACGGCGAAATCTTCCCTTGCTTTGGAGATGGCCATTAACGATTTTCGCTCCCTCTCCCCAACCGCACAATATCAATGAACATATTTCATTTAAATTGTCCTCCTCTCTCTTCTAGCTTTTTAGAATTCGTCCTTTGATGCTGGAAATTCCTTTGATGTCATCGCTCCTTGTCGGATAAAAGCAATAAAATCAAACCAACACTCAAATTATCGCTCTTGGTTTCTTTTCAAGGAAGCAAACGGACCGAAATTCCCCTCTTCGTCGAATAACAAGATCTAATACTTCCTTAAGTATATTCGAGATTTTTCGGCGTTTCTAATCCACCGTATTCCCTTCACCTCATCGAGAAATTGCGAAGGAAACTAAGGTGGGCAAACAAAAGGGGAGACGTTAAGTCCTTTGAGATCCACTCCGCTTTCTTCTCCGTAATAATCCTTCGTTTATTCCCGATAGCATACAGCCAATTCCTTTATTCCCATCGGAGAAACTTTAAGAGCTTTGAAGAGCTCTAACAATTTATTCGGATGCGGATTGCTCCTTGGGATGTCATGTATACACACATTCGTCGAATTTACAGGTAGTGATAGAATTTCGTCCGTATCAGGTGCCACGAGAATAAACTGCCAAATGTTCTAAATTCGAAACTTCTTACAGCTTTCCCGCAAGTTTCCGGAATTTGATGGGTCTCTCTTGAGGGAGACGACGGGAAGATTCCCAGTCACTCACATTCCCTGTCTTTTCTCACCTCCATTCTACCACTATCCCGGCATTGCCTTCTTCTTCCCCAGCCAACCCTTCCTCCCCCACCTGCACCTTAATTAATCTCATCATGTTCCTCTCTACACTCCATCCCTTCTAGCATCCAACCGCCGCAACGCGAGTCCTCCATAGTTAATGTCATAAACTATAGGAAATTGTGCTTCGATAACTTCGTCGGCCGCTTTTTTAAGGGCTCGTAGTGGAAAAAACGAGAAAGAAAGGCGTGCGATTGGAATGAATTAAACATCAGGGAGGAAATGACTCGCTGGCGACAAGAAATTAAGAAGATAAAGTCTCGACTCGGGGAAAATCTCATTATTCACGAGCGTTTATTAGAATCGAATTTTGTTTCTCCCCTCACCGTCGCCCCTGCCGGAATCCTCTCCTCAAATGAGCAGTTTTCGAGAGGATTGAATCGGATTTGATCTGTGCTTTTTGTCACTTTGAGGGATTAGGTGTTAATGAAATGGAACTGATCGAGCAAACAGATGACGTTATTTTAGCTAGATCTTCAGAAAGATATTCTCCGTGGCTGCAGCGCAGCGAATCAGACCGTCGATTGCTGTGGGATTCAATGTTGAGTGTTTATTTTAAGAGATTCTTAACTTGTTCAGACAACATTGGTATCCTATATTGCATAATGGCTTAACGATTATTAAAAAAATAACACAATTTTAGGTAAATATTCGCGAAAATATTCACGGTGACGAAAGAGACGTAAAGCAAAGTGTCACCTTCAGCCTTAGATGTCTATTTTTGGGGAAACTCTGCGCAGCTAATATTATTATTGCTTAAAATTTTGCAACCGTATGCTTTTTCCTCGGTACCAGGAAGCACTTTTGAAGAAAGCAAGCGAGAAAATGCGTTCGATCTCGTCCGAAATTTGATTTTGAAAGACGTCGGCGTAGGGAAAAGTATGCATTACTGGGAAGGAGTTCCTTGTCCCACAACCATGACAAAGCAAAAGAGGGTATAGGCTACACGATGTTTTAAGAACAATTAGATTAACGCCGCCCCTTCGTGAGAAAATACTAATGAAATTTCTCTCCAACAATTTGAGAGCCAATAAAAGATTTCACACCGATGGAATGTAAAGGGGTGATTAACTTCACACTTGAAAAATGAGAACATTTACCTACGGACTAACGGAAGTGAAAAGATCATACTGTAGCATACGATCAGGGTGTATTCGCGTTTATGAGGCAACGTACGACCCTAGCGACTGCATTAGAATCTTGTGGCAAATTTGAGGACGAAAAACTGTTATAACATCCAGAGCTGCGCCCAGCCTATCCTCCGCCCGGGTGTGAACATAATTTTCCACCCCTTAAATTAAATACCAAAACCATACATTGCCAGATTTGCAGGTAAATACTATTTTATAAGACTTTGAAATACCGGTGTTTTATGATTTTGTTCCCAATTATACCGGTCACAAAACATGAGTAACAATTAATTACGCATATTCCGTATGCTGACATGGTGGACGTTCATTATGATTTAATAGTTTACATTACCTTTGATTATCATTAGCATAGCAGCAATAGTCTCCGGAATCGACAATAAAACACGCAAAGTTATTTGTAAATTACGAAAGACTCAGATAAAATTTCTAGAAAATATATGTTCCAAAACCTGAAGAGAATTTATTTTTAGCACCAGAACATCTTTTATTGATTCTAATTTTTCTATTAAATACACCACACAAATATTCCTTTCTCATCCTGAGTCATCCGTCATTCTTTCCTGTGTGCCAGTCTTCAATTTGACATTATGATAATTCCCAGATAGTTCGTGTCCATCACAAAGTAAACAAAAAATAATGTCGTTGTAATAATAGTTATGGTTGGCTACGCTGCTGTTGCAGCCCGGGTGCGATGCACCCTTTGCACTCAAAGGACGGCTCTGGTTACAACACACAAAATTGTATCATGACAACACCTGCCTAAAAGTTCAGCTCTGGTTCACTTCCATGATACCTTCCCTCCACCACTATCTTTAATACTGTCTTCAACAGACTTTCGTGCTTCAATGAGTTCCTGATCAATTTTCCTCTTCTTTTCAATCAAGTTTTCTATAGACTTCCACGATTCGCCCTTTGAAGTACTTCCTCGTCAATTCCTCCGCCTTCACAATTTACTTTCACCATTCTACCACTACAGTATCTATTTTGCCTCCAATCCTCTATCGTTCCTTACTCAGAAAACCATTTTCCGAGGCCATACAATTTAGGTTCTTATCTTTAAAACTATTCATATAGGTCCAAAGGAAAAGCAGACATGAGAAAAGTCTTACAGGACCAGGACTTGAACCTAAAATCTTCCGGCAGGTGCTTCATCAAATTAAGCTATCTGGCCAGAACATTCTCTCATGCCACTTTGGGAGACTTTATAGGCAAGGGGTTCCACGTATTATCCTTAAGGGGGGTTATTCTTTCCACCACTTTGTCTGCCGGTTCCTCAACGAAAACGTTGGTTTTGCCGCAAAGCCGGACGAAATCACTTTGCCCCTGACTACAAATCTATAAGGAAAATGAACACGGCTGCGGTAAGACATTAGACTACGTGATAAGCTCCAAATAGCCGTTGTTTGCGAGAAAACTAACCGTTGAAGGATTCCAACCAGCAGGGGATAGGGTTCTCAGTGGTCGCGCTTTGCAAGTATTGTTCTCAATGCGTATTTCGGCAACTATGTTACCATGTTCGGGAGAGAAGAATAACTAATAATAATATATAAATAATATAAGAATAAGAGTTATTCTTTTCAAGATGGCAACATAGTTGATGAAATCCTCGAACTCTAATGGCTTGACTACAAAGTTTCCCCAGGTGGCACAAAAAAGTTCTGGTTCGATAGGCTAATTGGACAAAGCATCCGTCTGTAGAGAGGAAAATTCTAGGTTTGAGTTCTAGTCCTGCCAGATATTTTTCATTGCCTTTTAATTTGGGATTTTCCTTAGGTGTAGACCGTAAAGTCCAAACTCAATCTATTTCCTGTTATTCACATAGATGTATTACTTGTGAATATAAGAGTTTACGAATCTTTTTATTCTAGCAGTCTTAGCTCGCTGTCAACGGTTTTACGTTTCTGTTAGAATTTCTTCATCGCCTGTGCTGCCATTTCTGTTTGCCATTTCTTTCCTATTACTTTCTTTAGATTTTTTTGCTGCCTAAGTAGCAAAATTCTCAACCCTCTAGGAATCGTTTTTCCGTAATTTTAAAGGAAAATGATCCCTGAAGTCTCGGTTAACAATCTATTGCTTTATTTTTCTTCATTTTGATATTTCTATGGAGGACAGAATTATTTCCAAGTCACATTTTTGAAGAATAGCTATATTATCTGCAAACTGCAATATACACATATATACATGCATTGTATTTGATTATCAAACTATGTGAGGGCAGAATAGAAATTGTATGTATTAATTTCTTTCGGTATCTACAACTAGATTCTTTCTATAAATTTAGGGGATGTTAAAGAGATATTTACAGCATCTTCATACTGCTTAATCTCTGAAGAGCTTAGAAATTTTTCTACTTATATTTCTCATACTTGGGTATGTAACTTATTTAACATACACGTCAAATTCAGTTAAATAAAAAAGTGATATCATCATTCGAATTGGCCTCAACTAGATGAAATGTCATCTTAAAGCACAAAAATTATGTCAACTTTCACCTCATTTTACAAATTATATTTCGACACTTAAACAGAAGTAATAATTAGACAATTTCAAAGTGACCATGTCATCTTTAAGGACTGAACACGTCGAAAAAAGATTGTGTCAATTACTATTTGATATTACTAAAATGTTATCAAATTATTATTCGTGGACTAAAAACGTAGTCGTGTTATATATCTTACGTTTTATGTATTACTATGATTTGAATAAAATAAAATAGAAACGTCTTTTTACGTGCAAGATTGGAAGTCCCTCTTATATCTAACCTATTATTGTTATAATACATTTCTTTTAAGATATTTTCATAACTATCTAACTCTATCGCCTTTACTCCACGTGTTATCGACTGATATTTAATTGAAAAAGAAGAAAAATTACTCGGTAAACCCATCTGTAATGAGAAAAAATTGATTTGGACTGTATTATTTTCTATTAATCAGTATTGCGTTCCATTACAAATACTGCGGAATACTTTGAGAATTTTGTGCATAAACATTCCTCCGCTTAATCTGATAGATACATAGAGCCAAAATGTAATCAAATTATCCTCCCTCGTGACTCAAAGCTTCATAATCAGTTTAATTTCAGAACTAATACCTGGGAACCAAGTTTCATTTGATATTTATTTTGTGAATCACAGATTGTCCTGTATCATACTTTCAATTTACAATTCGATTTCCATTAACAAAATTGATTAACGGTCGTACCTTATAAAAAACTGCAATTTACAAGCTCCGTTTGGATAAATTCATTCAGTACCATCAATTTCCAGCTAGTAAATGGACCTTTTTCCCTACCTCATTAACGTCAACCGGGATTATCACCACTACTGAAAAAGGCAACGGAACCAAAAATAGGAAAAACGCTTAATATCGGACGATTTGTGTTGAAAATACAATTTATCGTTTCCTCACGGCGTTTCGGAAACATTCCCTATTTTTTTCAATGCCACGGCGAAACATTTACAAAGCAGTGACAGGCAAGATAGCAACTAATCAGAAAATGTCAAAATCATTTCCCATCATCCACAGCCCACTTGCCAAATAAGCGAACAGCAATAACCATTGTTAATCCCCATTATAAAAAAAGAGACAATATTATTTGGCATTAATTACTTCAGTCTCATTCACTGCATTCCCCTTGTCAATCACAACTGTGTTTCGTTTCACGTCCCTTTTGCAAAACACGAACACGGAATTTCCTTGTTCTCACACATAATCGAAAATTATTCCGATCAGTCTACTTCGCAACATTTTGAACAAAAAGCTTAATTTGTATTTTTATTTTCCTTGTTGCTGTTCAAGTGTTATATGCGAATTATGAAACAATACCTTGGTGAAAATGTGACCTATAGTCCGGAATTTCCGGGGAAACAAGGATATTTGCTGAGAAATTTCATTCAGACATACCAATTCACAAAGAATGAAACTTCCCGAGTATACAATAGATGGTATTGCTTTGTTTGGCAAAGGATTCGGCATAAACTTCCGGGGCGCGGCAATTTGCCGAAGAAAAAGGCATCCATGAATGAACCTGTGATGTAGTTCACAGACGCTGATTGGGTAACAGCAAGGTTGAACGGTATAAAATTCACAAAGTTTTATTTACTACTTACTATTTAAAAAACTGGTGGCTACCACTTTCTTCTTATTCTTCACATTTCCGTACCTAGGAATCGAATCTCTCTCAATTGAAAACAGTTGAGGTTCTAATAATTACTGTAGTAGGTGAGCTAACTGGAAGAGGCTTTTGTCCAGAGATTTTGATGAAACTTTTTGTTGTGGTACCGGTAGTAGAGTAATGAAAAAGTGAAACGGGGTTCTAGTTATTGGGCCTTAGTTTCACTGTAATAATTAACTGAAGATTGATAATCAGAGTATAGGCGATCCCGTAATATACTTCATTGCTCGCCCATGTACCCTCTGTTTGGTAATATTTTTTCGTTTTCTTTTCATTTCCTTTTGTTATATTTGCCGTTTTTACTTACTAGTGGACACCAAAACAATAAATACATTCTCTTACTTGATATCCGATCGAATAACCTCATTTCAACCAAATAAACCTCAATGACGGTAAGTTTTGTAGCTTCACTTAAAGTACGATAGACGATTTTATACGTAGTTTTCGGATGTGCCTAGGTTTCCATAGACATTTATTACATTGGCCTTCATTTAAATTGGTTTGTAGTCCCATGAAATAACCTTTGCAATCGCTATTTTTACATTTAAGAAAATTAACGTCTGTTTTGAGAACGCAAAATAAATTTGCCTTTGAATGATTTTGTAAGATTTAGAAAAATTGAAGCAGAGAATCTCAAAAGTTTTTGACGTAAATTCTCTATTTCGAAGAACTTTTCATAGGAATCAAAACTCTTTTCCATACAATCAATATGAACTGAAATTATTTTCCTTAGATAAATTTCACTCGGGATAATCACGGAATAAGTTTTTTCACTATACTTGACGATCCCAAAACACTGGTCAATTATCTGTTTAGATATCTTCCATTCTAAGGCTCGACGCAACCAGCTATTTTGGTTATGTGACCAACCAGGAAGAAACAGAGAGCGAAAAACCATCAATATCGTACAGAATACAACGGCGCGACTGACGGAGTGTTAATAATGGCAGTGAAAGTGTATGTCCGGTATATGCATGTCAGTCTATTCAATTCTCTCCTATCACTGAACTGGGAAGCGGACAGTGATAGGAAAGAATTGAATAGACTGTCCTATATCTACTGGACATACTCTGGCGAACCACCCTGGAAAGATCTACAGGGCAGGATAAGGCCTCCTTGTTTATGGGGAAACAATGACCACAAATTTAAACTCACAACGAAGGTTCACTAAACAGATGTGGATATTTTCTAACCGAGCGGCAGTTATTGGAATGGCTTATACAAAGATATTCACAGTTCCTTTTCACAAAGCATATATAGTTTTATGAGGAATATATTTATTAATATGTAAAATATGTAAAAATTAGGCGGATAATCAGAAAAGGTTTGCATTCTTCCAAATTATATTTCATACTGATCTCAAGACTGATGGCTGACATTACACGGAATTACACGTAGCAATTGTATGGCTGCCTGTAGTAATATGCATTTTAGATGGAATTCCTTGAGTATAATTGCTGAAAAAGAGTGGTTGTTGACATGGTACCTTTGATGTACTTAATATTGTGAATATTTTTTACGATATAGATCTGTGCCTTCCGTGTAGTTGATAATGAAGAATTGTACTCTCTGGGTGCTGCTAAATGTTAAATGGCTATTTAATATAATATGATCTGTTTTATAACTTATGCTCTAGATATGAGACACATATAGAATATGAATAATACGCCAACGATACGCGATAATAATAAATTAAAGAAGTAATTCTACTCTTGGTGTTTACACCCCCTGCCACACGCCGGAAGGCGGTATGCAGGGTACTTATGTAGATGTAGGTGTAGATAATATGAAAAGTTATCTCCTGGTACTTTCCTACTTGTAGTTTATATATNTCTGTATATATATATATATATATATATATAATAATAACATTAGCAACAACAACCTTAGACAACTTAAAAAGAGGCGGACATTTAAATCCTCTGCATGAACTTTTCTTTTGGAGGAGATGATAACCACGAAGTAGCACTTACGGTCTAAATAAACATTTCTGTTCTTGTGTAATTAGCATTACCTTACTCCCGTCACTTATTGGGTCGACCGATGATTTATTACTGACTGGCGATGATACATTTTGGTATTAGCTGATTTTTACGACCGGATTTTCCTATCTTTAACCCTTATCGGGAAAATCAGCCACACACATGCACAACCATTCCTTAAGCAGAAAAATTCGAGTAGCCGAGATTCAAACGGGGACATTATGGTATGGGCGCTGGCACGATTACCACTCCGCCACCGCGGCCGATCAATGCTAAATAGCGTATAAGTGCTTACATATCTGTATTAAGGAAATGTCGTACCACCTTTCCTGTAAAAATTAACATAAAAAAGCTTTAAATAGATGAGCTGATTAGGCGAGATGAGGAGTGAGGTATTTAGCCCTTGCTTTCCCCTCTGAATGAAAATGCTATAGCTGTAAAAATTCTGTGTATGTATGTGCAGCACAGCGAATCTATGAATAATACTTATCACAGCGTTTAAGAGGAGACCATAATGATTGCGATTTGTCACTGTCTGCCATACCTGAGCATCTTTCAAGGAATCGCAGCCATGGACAAGACGGAGACAAAAATGAACGAAATATGCGATTTTCTCTATATCAAGATCAATATGCACTTAAGAAACTTCGGGAAGATTCATGTTCGTGATGATTCGTGGATTCGTGAAGAGAATTGTTAGTAAGAGCGAAGAAAAAGTCCTTGAGCGATGTTACGTTGCGTTGGTCAGACCTCACCTGGAATATGCGTGTAGTGTATGGAACCCTGAAGAAAAGTCCACAGTTGCTGGCGATGTTTTGTGGAAATGGGAGAAATGATGAAATCATGATGAGAATGAGAATAGTTGTACTTTTTCCTCACTATATTTATTTATTAAAAACAAACAATAAAAACTCACGACTAGTTTCGGCGAATTATCACAATCATCAAGTGTCTATGATAAAACTATTGAGTATAATATATGCAAAAACGACTAGCGGAAAAATAAGGAATTAGAGAAAGAAGGGATGGGGGAAAAGGGGGCAGAGAAGAAAGGGTAAATCAGGAGCATGGAACTGGAGGTAGAGGTGCACTGTCGGTGGGTGGTAGGATCTACATCTACATTAGTACCCTGCAAGCCGCCTTTCGGCGTGTGGCAGGGGGAACGCATCGGATCGGTGGGGAGTGGGAAGGAAAAAGGTGCTCGTTAACCACAGTACAGTTCGTGGAATTCGTATGAGAAAGTATCTCAAATTGTTCTAAGAAGTTCAGCCTTTGAATCTCCTCTGTATAGGGGAGTACTCCCGGTAAAAAATCAGAAGAATGGTTCCTTTCTAGTAGGTGATTAGCGGAATGAGAATGGGAGAATTTATTCAAAAAACATCTTTTGTACTCACTGGCTCTAATGGCGAAATTTCTCCGAGTTTGCCCGAAATATACTCTGTCACAGTCATTGCATTTGAGCTTGTAGATTCCAGATTTTTCCATAGGATTATATTTGTCCATATCATTGCAAAATATCTTTCCTAAATTGAAATGTGATTTGAAGGAAGGTCTTATTTTTTCTTTAGGTAGAAGGTTACTAATTTTGTCTGAAAGACAGTTACGGAAAGTAAATTTTACCGATTTTGGTTTAACATCTTCACACTTTATCCCCCCAAAGTTATTATTTAAGGCCATTTTCCTTTGTCTGTGAATTAAAAGTTAAAAGGATAAATCTACTTAGCAAATTTAGAGTAAGCACGTTCATAGATGATGTAGCTGACATAATGCGTCTCCTATGTTATATAGGCCGTTCTGATACTGCGGGAAAATTCAGAGAAATAGATGCTAGAACACGTCGTTTCAAAAATTAATTTTTCCGCCAACGATACGCGAAAACCATCGATTAGTGCAGTAGAGTCATGGTGCTTGCACCCCCTGCCACACGCCGAAAGGCGGCCTTCAAGGTATTTACGTAGATGTAGATGTAGATACCAAGAAGAAAACGAAAAATGTTTCATCTTCCATGGTGCAGTAGCAGAGATGTGTATGATCTTGCGCTATTAAGGATGCTGTATTTGATTCTGAAACAAAGTTCAGTTGATGGAAGCTGACCTGTAAAATTGTACCAAAATGAATAAAATAAATTATTCAAATTATCGATCTGACCCCGTATTTAGGTATGACAAATATTCAACAATGGGCCGAAGAAAAAATATCAAATGATTAAGCGATCCTGAAACTTAAGCAATTTTACATTTATAAATTGCATCACGATTAAAATGAAAATCACTATTTGAGCCAAAGGGCGAAGCCGCATGGAGTAATGTAAAAGC
>KZ308664.1:285309-297037 GCA_000376725.2 Ladona fulva
AGAGAAGGTTTGTAAATAGTGAAAGAGCCATCGCGAATGATTTATATTCAGTAATTTGGGAAAAGTTGACCTAAATATTATAATCCGTCGTAAGAAAAAAAATTTAATTACGTGTCAAAATAATCATCGTTTTTGCGCTACAGACTTCAATAACAAATTGAATACATTTCGGGATGTCATGTCACACCCAAAGTACGGCTAAATTTAATCTTTTTAGGGTCACTAACGAATATTTTATGTACAGGAATTCACAAATAATTTTTATTGAAATGCAGCGATGAAGCAAAAAGTATATACCTTCTCTAATCATGTAATCCAAGGGATATATTAATTTATATTTTCTATTAGTTATAGTTTATCTTTTGCTGGAACTACCAACGGTTTTCAGACACGATTTATGTTTGTTGCTTCAGTATTTCCCACGATATGTGCAGGCAAAAGGGGAAGATTTACTCGAACAGGTTCCTAGACGCACATTTTCCTCGCGAAACCCATAAAATGATTAATTTTTCAACGAACGACCAACGTTCATTCTACGTTCGATCGATCGTCCTTGACTATGGCAGTCATCTCACCTATGACATGTGGTTGACAAGTTAGAAGAATCTTCTTCCACAAATTCCCAGCCGTTTGCCTGTATCTAAAGCCTAACCAAATCACGCATCACTGCTAAATATAGTCAGTTATCGATAAAATTCTAACATTTCGAGGAGAAAAAAAAAAATATATATATANTAATTATTATGCAATGAGTTTATAAGTATTTAAAAAATTAACAAGAAACGATACAATAAATATAAGATAGAATTCTATTGAGGATAACGAAGTAAATTTAAGGTGAATTTACAAACACAAGCAGCATTGTTGAGAGCCATTCTGAGGGAAGATTTACTTGCTTAACCAGAAGTTAAAGCTTTCGAAGTAAGTGGGTTCCGTGTTGCGAAGGGCTTGAAGGCCGCCTAGATTAACGGGCCGAAAGTACAAGATTCCAATTCTGAATACAAGATTCCAGTTCACTACAGGAACTTCTTGAAGTTTACCTTCACCGGACATGTTCACCAATTATGCAAGTAATTGCAAGTAAGGTTAAGGCTAAAGGTGTAAGGGAATAATGAGAATTAGTGGTAATAGGAGTTTAACCTCCAGGAATTCTCTACAACCTCTTCGTTCTTGCGTTAAAATTCCCGGAGTTTGACGTCCCTTGGACGAAAAAAAACTCACCGAAACTAAAGATTCCTTTCGTTACTTCTTTACCTCCCACAGAAATAAGATTCTTTCTTTCTTTCTGCTGGTAAAGAAGAATACTTCAAAAGGATAATTATTGGAAAATTGCTTAGGAGAAGGGATCTAATCAACCATTCGGTTGATTGTTGATCTTTTGTTTTTCAAAACTTGTTCCTTGGGAACCTCGGGAAGTTCCCCGAGGGAGCAATCTTCTTTCTGCGAGAAAAAGGCATCGTCAGTGACTTTGTGTTCTGCGATCTCATCTAGCAATCCGATGCTGCATAATGCACGCAGACTCTCTCTCGTGACACCCTTTGAAGTTTATGCGACTGTCACCTCGTGATTTCCTTGTGGACTGCTGTATTTCTAATGGGCAACGAATGATTTTACTTTTTCCCTTTAAAAAATTGAATTAAATATTTTTCTGTGATGCCGCAGAACAAAATACATTCGCAGCGTAATGCATGTGTATGCATCTGTATACTTAATTAATCTTTAGAGGCAAACCCCTTGTACGAAATGGAGATTTCTGTCACAGTCATTGCATTTGAGCTTGTAGATTCCAGATTTTTCCATAGGATTATATTTGTCCATATCATTGCAAAATATCTTTCCTAAATTGAAATGTGATTTGAAGGAAGGTCTTATTTTTTCTTTAGGTAGAAGGTTACTAATTTTGTCTGAAAGACAGTTACGGAAAGTAAATTTTACCGATTTTGGTTTAACATCTTCACACTTTATCCCCCCAAAGTTATNATGATTACGTAATCCACATAAATTTTGCTTGCAGTACCGTTTTAATTTATTCAATATCTTATTAAGACTCACATTCTTGTGCACTGATAAATCGATCACAAAACGTATTCTTCAGTATTTCCTTCGTCAACTTCATGTTTTTCATCATATTTTTTATCCATCTTCAGTGCCTTATTTCAATGTATTTTAATTCTATCCTTATATACTATTAACGAATGTTAGATGAGACTGTTTAGTCTACATTTAGATTTACATTGTTAGATGGCAATGTTAAGTGAACATTTCTCTCTAATTAAAATAGTAGTCATGATACCCTTTCATATCGAGCCGACCGTTTGAAAATGACGTAGTGCGCTCTAATCATAAATTCCTTACCGAACGATTAAATGTGTCCTAATTACAAATTAAGTTCCACCAGCAGAAGGAAAGCTTTAATTAGCTTACTTGTGTTTTTGAAAATTTTGAGGGACAAAAGTTCGAGAGGGAACGGGGAGAAATAGCCCATTATGAAAACAATAGTCCACGTATTCTCATTTTTGAGTCAAAGCAGGTACAAGTGAAATGGCCATTGGTATAATTCATTTGAACGTGACGTGCCTCAAAGTTACATGATCTTTCGCGTTTGTAACATTAGGCATACGACTGTGTCTCTCTATGAATGCATTACTGCGTGCTTCTCTTTTTTCATCCTTTCATTTTTAAGCTGGACGAACAAAGGTCATAAAATTGCTACATTTGCGCGTTTATTCTCATTAGCTTTTACATTTCTAAGTATTTTACGACTCGAGTTGCGATGATAGTTTTCGTACATCCATTAGCTTTGTTTGCCGGTTCATTAGAAGTCAGCTTAATTTTTCCACGTGTAAATTCATAGTCTAACTCATAGTAATTCTAATATACTTTCTAATAGATATCACAACATTTTCACTCTAATTTAATTTAATTTTCATTCTTTAATGCGTTTCTTTCCTTAACAATGTACATGATTTCAGCCGTGATAAAGTTAAAACTGCTCATAATTTATCTATATCTACATGCGGATTAGTTATTAGCGAACCGCTTATCAACTTGAGGTTAACTTAAATATTACGTGATAAGTAAACTTTTTTGACAAGTGGTATTAATGTTTTTTCAAGGGATTGTTTATTGTATCTATTAACAAAATTGGAACCATTTTAACAGCTCGTCGTCATCCTCAGTCAGGCGTCACCTCTTTTCGCAGCAATTCCTCTTGTTTCTGAGCCTTTGAGTCTAGCTCGAAAGAAGAAGATCATAGAATTAGACTAAACAGAAAAGCATTTGTAAACATTTTAAGCCAGCTAAATAGGAAGTCATATGTCACCTGATGATGACGCTGAGAGTTTGAAACCGCTAGAGATTTATTTATAAAGTATTTATAATTTTTTAAATTTAGAGTTCTATCCTTCGGAAATCAAGACTTAGATAACATCCGTAATTTTTCAATATGAAATACTACACAGATTGCAAAAATAATTTTTCAATTAATGTTTTTTTCAAATTTGTTGTGTGGGATGTTAAATGTAAATGCAGTTATAGATGTGATTCATCTGTTGTACAATAAGATAATTGTATATCATAGCTACTTAAATTGTGAACTTGTGTTTAATGTTTCTTTAATTGTAAAAATGAATGTTCAATTGTATTATGTAATTGTATCTGTTTGTTTAAAACATCAATTGTAAGCCTTTTAAAATATTGCAGTTAGTGGCATAAGTTGGAACATAGTAGAATGTAGTAATGTAACTATTGTTATGTAATGTATTTTAGTTGTAAAATGTGAGTATTGTAACGTCGCCACCTGACTTATTGTCATCCTGTGGCGGAACTGTATAATAATAATAAAGAAATAAGTGCAGTCCAGACTAGCAACCAATTTATTTCCTACTCGCATTCCTCATCGTTAGAGCGAAAACCGTAGTTTACACTAGCTAAAGATGCATACGTTTGTAGGTATATGTGATGAAAGGGTAGAGAGTGATGTCATTTCACCTTAGTTAGGCTCCATCTCGAATATGCGGCGAGTATTTATGATTCAGCGGATGAAACGTATACTTAGGAACTCGAGAAAGTTCCCTTAGCAAGTCGATACGACTCACTAGAAAGTGCTACGATGGAAAAGCGAGCGTTACGCAAATACTCTCAGACGCAGATTGGGAATCTTTGAAAGGAAGGAGATTAATGTGTTTAGCAGTTTATATGTATATATAATTGTAATGTAGCTTAAATTATAATTACTTAATTATTAGTTATTTTGTACTCATTGACAAGTATTTACTTGGATAGGTGAAAATATGTTCATATTTATTTATCTTAATTGACACTGCCATTTGGCCTTCTGGCCAGGTGGCAGCGCTGGAAGGGAGCAGGACATATTAAACATAGGATTGCCTGGCATTCGTGTAAGGACGGGAGGGAAAACCTTCCAAAATTTCCCGTAGGCAATACATTACAGTACATAAGACACATACAACATTAAGTTCATACACAGTGAGAGATACATAAAAGATATATACATTTAGATTAGGAAAGATGATAATAATACAATACAAGGATAACAATGTAAGTGAATAAGCTAGCTCTAATGATAGATAGTCCATATAGTCAAGTATATAATATTAAGTCATAATTCAAAGATGGCTAATTCTACACACTATAATGTTACATAACATTAATTTACAGCTTTAAGCTATGGAAGATTAACGTTTACAAATAGATATAAACTTATTTTAAAAATTTTTAAATTTTTTGGCATTGGAATGAGAACTTCTCCAGGTAAAGCGTTCCATTATCTATTATATTTATATCATTCTATATATTTATATAATATTTTATATTTCATTGTTTCATACAGTATTTTCTTTACTCATATGATAATCATTTAATTTTTCTTGTCTACGCACTAAGAACTTTCATCACAGTCTTGGTACTGACCTCTTTTGGAAACGTAGTATTTGTATATCATGACAATATTTGTTATGACAGTTTATTTATACTCTACTTATTTATTTATTTGTTATGACAGTTTATGTCTCGTTATAAATTAATGTACATGTACCATTTAGTTTACTTTTCAGATTTGATATAACCTGCCCTTTCTGTAAATCTTAGTTAACTAAATCAGTAGGTTTTGCAGGTTTTTTACATTCCTCTTCATGTGGGTGTTTTCCTGCTCTGGTGTATTTTTTTCCTACCAAATTAGGTTTTTAATTCCACAAAGTAGTTTTCTTTTGTGTTCTTTTTTACGCAGTCTCCTTTAAACTTCATATGACGGAGCTTATATGTAAGAAGAGACTTGATGGTCTCAATCTCGCCCGAATAAAGTCGCATTATTATTATTATTATTATTAATCGCTAGGCTGCGATTGCTTGATAAATTCAGAGAAAGTACGTTGGCGGAAAACGTAATCCGTTCTATGCGTCTTCCTGCTACTTCGGCCGATCCGACAATGAGCGTAAAATAAGAAAAATAGACGCGAAGGCAAGTCGTTTTACGGACTCGTTCTTTCCGCATACGGTAAGCAATAACAATAAGATAAAGAGGTAAAAAAAACGCTTGGTGTTTGCACTCCCTGCCATACACCGAAAGGCGGCTTGGTAGGTATATATGTAGATATAGTTTTACATGCTTACTAATAAAACACGATTCTGTGCCATCTTTGAACAGTAAAGGAGTGGTCAGAAGGATAAAGGTATACCAATAAAATTTTGTTTGAAGGTGGAAGTATATTTTTAAGAAAGTAGACAGTATTAAAACGTTTCGCTAGAATTTAGAAAATAAAATAAAATTTGTGGAAATAAGACTGGATGTGTTTGAAGCGAAAATTTTAAGAAAAAGGGGGTAGTATTATTAAAATACGGGACAAAAAACGCGCTTAACTCGAAAGTTAAAGAGCATGATCGATATTTCTGTTTGTGAAGCGGTTTTTCATCTTGCCTCTCGTATTTTTCGTTCTTTGCGGTGTCTTCCAAAAGAGCAGACATACTAAGCAAACACCAGAAATGAATTTTGAAAGCAATATTATAAAATTCATGCGAGCTATAACCATGCTAAAGTGTGAGTAATTTACGTCTAAACCGCATTTCTTTACTGGACATATTTCAGCGTCATGTGGTAAATTTTAAAATTATTTATCTGATTGGTAATTATGGCAAAAATCATCCACAAAGTGAAACTTATTCGATGAAGGACCTAGAATAAACCACTCGTCTTTTTAATACCACCAGCCAAGTTTCAAATACATATCAGATGGAAGATGAAACTTCTTGGACGAGTACATAGCCATCATAACGAATCTTTCGCCATTCATCTTGAAGAGGAAACCGGGAGAATGGCTGCGGTTGAGGAAAGAATTTTGAACGGGAGGAGTTAATTAGAAAAGTCTGCTGGTGGGTCAATGAGAATTTAGCTCCTCCCCGATGCCAAACTTGGAAGTAAACAAAGAAATATGATAAAATCTGAAAATTGAAAGTTTGAGCCCTGTGCCGAAAAGTTGGCCTTATGCGAAACCGTCCCTCCGTATCCATTCGAGGCGTACAATCCCATGTGGACGTACAGATATGTCATTGGGGATTGATATTCATAAAACGAGAAACGCGGCGAGAGATAGCATTATGGCGTGCGCGTATGTATGAAAGAGGGAGAAAGGTCAATGATTACGACTTCCAGTAATTAGTCTATTCAATCTCCCCGGCCTCAAAAGAACCACATCCAATTACTTCGTCCCCGCCCGGATGGATAGCGGAATTGAAAGTTGGTAAAAAATGAACGAGGAACTGCGTAACGTGATGCAGATATTTCGAAGCAGTTCGAGGGAGATTTTTCTTCGGCAGCGAAGGTCATGCGTAACGCCCAAGCCAGTTTTACCCCTCCGAATGATATTTCGTAATAAATTCAACTTTCGGAATCCGTAAGCCCATCAAATAACCGAAAAATTATATTGTAAGAGTAGGGCTCCCCTTTAACCTTTCCAGAACCCCAAGGCCTCCAACTTCATAAAAGCATTTTTCTTAAAACTCGGTGGCCAAAACCACTTCAAACCCACTTAAACGCTGAGACCCTCTTTAAGTTCCCGGACTCGGCAGACCTAAGTTCTCTCAGCAGTGTTCACTTGTTATAGTTTCAGCTTTGTGATCATTTGATGGCAGTTTTTGATAAATTCGCATCGGAGCGAATCATCGTGAAGCGGAGCGAGTCGAACAAAATGCGACAAATTGAGGAGAGAGATACCGAAGAGTGTCTTTAGGTGCTTTTGGTAAAACGTAAGCTTTTAATGCCTGAAACCGGTAATTAGCGGAAAAGTAGACGTTAGTGAAATGTATCTCTCGGGATAAATGATATTCTTAAAACATTAGCTGGAGAAATAAGAATCATACACGCGATGAAGGATGAGAAATTTGCCACGAGAGGATTTGTAGAACGATTATTAGTATAATGGTGGAAAAGAGGCCCTAGGGGCTAACCTCGCAAAATAATGTGTATACCTAATTTATTCCACCATATTTTGATTAATTTTAGTGGGAAATGCCATAAAAGGGACAAAATTATTGAAAATTAATAGATAACGAAAAGATTTGGGAACACGACGAAATATTTTCATACAAAGTGACTTGTTATATAGAGGTTAGAATAATAAGCACGTTTGTAAATTTTTACATATACATCTACGTATGAATCCTGCAAGCCACCTTTCGGCGTGTGGCAGCGGGTGCAGGCACCATGACTGTATTTCCCAAATCGATTACTTTCGCGTATCGTTCGCGGAGAAAATGATTTCTAGAATCGATTCGTTCTAGCATCTATTTCCCTGATCTTTCTCGCAGTATCGTAACGGCCAATGTAACATAGAGGACGCATAATACCGGCTAAATCTAATAATGTACTTTCTCTGAATTCATTACGTAAATTAAGCCTTTAAATGTTCTATTCTCTACAGATTCCCATCCTGCGTCCTAAAGCATCTGGATAACACTCATTGATTTGTCGTAACAATTTTTTACGGAACGTATCGCCTTTCGCTGCACCTTTGCAGTATCCTAAGTATAGACTTAATTTGTTTGAAAACAGTCCTCAGTGTATGGGAAGAAGAGTTTATAACACATTAACAGTTCTTATGAGAAAAAAAACTATCTACAAACAACGTATTCCTAAAAAATACCGTATTCCAAAAAAATCATATATTCCTAAGAAATTCATTCTAAGTACTGCGTTATTTTTACGTATCATGCCACTTTCGTGTATTTTTTATGTATATTTTCAAATTTCTAAATTTGTAATTTTAAAATAGGGTTCCAACGTAACGATGAGCTTTAAACAGCCGAGATGCCAACTTGCAATCAGATTTTCCTTTCCCCTGTTAGTGCTGTAAGTGTTATGTATCAAAAAAATATTCTATTTTATTGTTGAATAAAAGACTTTTCCGCAGGATCCAATTTACTACATGCATACACTAAATGCATATGAAGAGACATAATAATAAAAAGTAACATCGATAACGGACTTTATCTTTGCTCTTACCGATTATTCTCTTGACGAATCCGAGTTTCGAAAGTGCTTGTTCACATATATTACGGATAAGGGTACCCCATGTTAAGTTATTTGTGACTCCAAGTCCAAGGTTTTCACTCGGTGGCAGTAAGAATAATCATTAGCAATAGAGTTTTTATTTCGAAGAAGTTAACTACTGAACACTTCCCAAGGAAGAATGGACTTGAAAAAAGTCTGACGGAACCGGGAATTTTTGTAAGAATTATGCATTTCATTTTGTTCCCGGTTCCGTCAGACTTTTTTCAAGTCCATTCTTCCTTAGGATTTTTCCTGGGTGCGCACCATCTTGCACAAAGTCACCCTTACCCGTTTTCCTGTACTGAACACTTGTCTACATTGTGCTCTAATTGGGAATCATCGAACCATTTCATAATTCTATCAAAATCTTTCGACAGTGTTCATATTTTAGAAAGAATCATTCTGATTTACAAACAAATTTATATGTGTGTGTGTGGGTGCAAGAGAGTGCGTATATGGAGCGTCCGAGGCAATATTTTCCTTCCTATCCCTCCACTTTCCTGTCACCTCAATATGCTTCCGCTACCAATCTCTACCGAGCCACCCCTTTTCCCCTAAATGATGTCAATGCCGCGTCTTCCGTACTTCCATTCCTCATACGTCATGAACCCCTCCTTCCCGCCTTTGGTGCCGTATCAAACGCTCTCTCTTCCTGCTTCTGCCTTCACATGTTTCAACCCTTTCTCTTCACCGTTGGTTATAGTGCTCGCTCGAGACATAAGCAAATCGCATATTGGAGCTCCCATTTCTCTCTTTCCCCTGTTCTGTTCGATTAATATCACAGCAACACTTTATGCCGGAATCAGATTTCTTCGACTTGGAAATACGTTTAATCTAAACGTGACACTTCGATGAAGACACCCGTAAGTTAACCACCTATGAATTAAACGGAAGAGGAGACTTTATAGTCTCCATTTCACCTAAAATGTAGTCTTTATTTATTTAATAAATGAATCTACCTATACGTTTCATTACTATTAAGACAATATTAAGACTGAAGACACCTATAAGCTAACCACCTATGAATTAAACGGAAGAGGAGACTTTAAAGTCTCATGTTACCTAAAATAAAGACGCCATTTAATAAATGCATCTACCTATACGTTTCATTACTATTAAGACAATATAAAGAATGAAGACACCACTTCGGAACTTCCTTAGTAGACTTTTATTGAATAGTTTCATCAACGAGTTAACATCTTTAGCTGAAGCCGAAACTAGTCAATAAAAATTTGCTAAGGAAGTTATGAAATGATCTTTCTTCTAAGATATGTTATAGATAAACATTTTACCAAGGGTAATATGAGTACGTATGTACAAACAAAGGAAAACACCAGGTTTGTGCCACGAGGATTTACACGTAAATTTCAGGACACGTTCCTTGCACGAAAATAACAGGCACGTGTCCGGCCTTCAACTCAATGCGCCTTTGTTTATGCAAAATTTGTAAATGAAGACCGAAGTTAGGGAACCACGCAACACACGTGCATTGCCATGAATATAGCGAAATGTTTAATCTAGAAAAATATTTATCCCGTTTTCTTAGAAACAACTTTTCCGCTTTTATATTTCATCTTCTTACCGTCCAGGCATGCTTTTCCTTCCTCGTGTGTCGCGTGGTTGCCGAACTTCGATTTTCAGTTTCAAATTTTGCATAAACGAAGGCGAATCGAGTTGAAGGCCGGACACGTGCCTGTTATTTTCGTGCAAAGAACCTGTCCTGAAAGTTTCGTGTAAATCCGTGCGGCACAAACCTAATGTGTTCCTTGTAAGTAAGCTACTAACTTACCATGCAAGTAATAAAAGTAACTAAAATCGTAAAAAATTCTTTAAAAGTTTGAATATCGGAAAATCGTGGTTGATGACTTGATTAATATGGCGAATGGAATATTTAAATCATGAAAAGCCTTTCTGAGTTATTAATTGCCATGGAAAGACACTTTCTTACTATTTTCTACGGGAGTACCGATGGAAAACTTTCACTTATTTCAACCGAAGTTGCACTTCACCTTCATTTAAACAAACCTAAGTTTCGATAAGAACAAAGTTTGTTTCAACGCGTTTGATTATTGAAAGTTAAACATCTGCAGTTTCATCAGGATGTCCCCGATAAATTGATCCACGAGTCGCGAAAAATTTACAGATTTATCGGTTTTATCCTGACTCTCGAGAAGCGTATTCGGTTTATTAAACATTAACAGCAAAAACAGACAACAGAGAGCGTAATTCATCTTGTAGGCGACTCCGAAACCGACGATTCCTAAACTTCCAAAGAGTTTAGTTGCGAAACTTTTGTAGTCTGGTGGCGAAGTCTCGGTGGAAGGGAACTGCGAAGAAAAATGCGTTTGCCTTCCTCTTTAAGATCTTAATAATCTCACATCTCTTCCCGCAGTAGAATGCACTCTTCCGTCCTCTTTCCTCCATTTTCTCGAATGCTTTCTCTTATCCCAAATGTGTTTATGGCGGTTGCTTCTTTGTCTACTTCCATCACTATACTGTACACGCATATATATTTTAATTTTTTTTTTATTCCAATATTTCATCTTTATTCGATGTTTCCTTACTCTTTTCAATATTCACGTTAATTATAAATGGCTGCCTACTTATTACGATATGAAATCCATCATTTGTTTTTGTTTGAAATTTTGTAAGAATTATGCATTTCTTTTTGTTCGTTTTTCAGCTTTGTAGCTGACACTTTTCTTTCACTTATTTTCCCCTCTTCTTTTAAATTTTAGTGGCCGCTGTAGGTTTCTGCTGTACGCTGTTTCTCTCGCGCCGCCCTTCACGTGGGTGTTTTCCTGTAGGGTTTTCATTTTTTCTAAGTGCAGACTTAGGTTTTTTTAAAAGCCCACATTATTGTTCCTTCTTTTATTGCGTTTCCTTAGTTCAACTCCCAGTTTTCTATTTATTCTATCTGTAATGACTCAAGGTTAGATGTAAGAAGAGACTAGTAAGTCTCAATCTCGCCCGTGAATAAAGACGTGTTACTATTATTATTTACTTCGTTCTCGCTACAAAGTGATCTTGATATGGGAACGGACAGATGTTAAGTTCATACGTTTATAAAGATTATTAGTCTTCATTTAAAAATCTGCTATTTAAGTGACAGGTATCAAGGATTACTGATTTTTTAATTAAATATAAGTTGATTTCAACGTTTAA
>KZ308664.1:303972-323172 GCA_000376725.2 Ladona fulva
ATAGAGGAAAAGCAGAGAGGAAATATGAGAAAGTTGTTGAGAGGTTGGAAGTGGGAGTTATAAAGAGAGCGTTGGAGGGAGAAGGTGGACATTGAGTAGAAGAGGATTCGGGGAATGGGAAAGAAGTTGAAATAATGGAGATATCATTGGAAGTGAGGCTCAAGTAGGAGGTATATTTTTCAGCTAGTTCAGCGGTCTATTATTTTCCCCATAAAAGAATGAAGTAAAGTAGGTTATCTTGACAGGAAGAAAATTTGGCATCTCGGGCGCGTTTGCACAACCTACGGCAATTTTTGCGGCTGTTGGTTTTTAATTGGTCCGGAAACTTTTTCCGAATGTACGCAAATGAATTTCGTTCTCAAATTTTGTATGTTCACAATCAGAGGAGGTAAATATTGAACACCTGACCTAAAGGGATTTTTTCACCTGACCACATTATCTATCGAATAGTATCTTATTAAAAATCTATACTTTAGTAAATAAATAAATATAAATTCGTATTAATAAATACATTAATTTCCATAAATATTGATACTTAAATGATGTAAAAATACCAAAAATTCACCAGATTGAAAAACTTTCTTTTTGAGCTTATTTTTCGCAATGGATCAAAAAATGATTTTGTAACGCACTTTCTTAGGTATGTACTATCTTGGGATGTATTAGGCTCCTCAATCTATGATCAATGATACCTTGATATAATATGTTACGGTTTGATTAATTTTTATTTAATAAAAAATTGGACCGTAATTACCCTGTTTAGTCGGAAATAAATATTCAGGTAAAAGTAGAGATTGTGCGAGTTTATCTCGCAACATTAGTTTAACTCTTTTAATTTACTCTAGTTTATTCCTTTGGTATTTTAATTAATTTTTCTTAATAAAGTTAAAATAAGTTATTTATGCTCAACATATTAAAATTCTTAAAAAATCATACTATTTACACAGTATTTGATTTTCTTTCCTTTTTTTAATTTCCATGTTAAGTACCTCATGCTCAGGTTGAGTATACCTCGCCTAGCAGGCACGAAGTACTGTACAGTGACCACCATCTATGTTCAGATTACTATATAGTGGTTCTCACCTAAGGCAGCAATCAGTGTACAGTTATCGCCTACCGTGATCTATGTCTGCTACACCGGCCTTCTAGTGAAAACGCCACTGAGAATGACAGTGCAGATTTATTGCGAGATACTACAAGACAACCTGCTGCCATACGAAAAACCCCGAAAGGGAGGATGAAATATTTGCCTAAGGCATTAGTCCGGTCCATATGACACGCATTATTAGAGATTTTTTTCCTTAAGCGTCCGTAGATACAAGTTCTTCACCATCCTGCACGTTTCCCAGATTTCAACCGAATTGAAAATTCATGGGACATAAATATACATAAATGATCGACAGATAACCAGAGCAATCCTGCATCTCTGGAGCAGCATATCAGAGACATCTGTATCTCTCTTGAGTGCGTCCTGGTTTATTAAACTTCTGAACTCCATGAGACGGCGACTTCATCGGGCAAATGAAGTTAAACGAGATAAAATCCACTATTCACCCGTTCAAAGATTCTCCGTGTTTAACTTATTCTGGTATTCATCAGGAATGATCCATACGTTACGCATTCACATTATCAGTAACGGGGAGGGAGATTTTGGCATTAGTAGTCACGATGAATTCCTAAATCATTTCAATATAGTCGCTTAAAATCATTTATAGCATAATTATTTACCTTTGGGCTCCAAAAAAGACTTCCTCAAAGGCCTCCGATAAATGTTAACAATAAGAGTGGCAAATGTAAAATGACTAACTAGTTTTCGTTTGTGTTGTATTTTCACTTCCTACATTGGTGTGATAACCTTTAATGAAACGAATTTAATTTTATAAAAAGATGGAGCCATAGTCAGTATTGTTCCACTAAACTTTACACGAATATTCATCCTGAAAGAAGCGTATATATCAGCAATAACGTTCGCGATCATATCCTTACGCATTCAATGGTTGAAGTCCCTCGCAATCGGCTCAACGTCGCCAACTTGCTCGTCTATCTGAAACAGAAAAACCTTTCCTTTCAGTGAACTATCTCAGTCATAGTCCAAACTAACTTCAAATAGTTCCAATGATGCTAGGCACTGTCTCTATTCGATTACGGTACATACACTGAAATTGCACAGAAAACCCTTCCTTCCTCTCGCACGCCTGAAGTTCTAAAACATATACCCTCACCACTGTTCCCTCCTAGCCTGCAAATCACGTAGTACCACCAGAATGTGTATTGTTTGGCCGCTAGAGCAGCGACAGGCCCACAGACTTGTGCAAGAAACATACAGTCCAATCAAGAGACAAATTTATCGAGCAGAAGAATAACTTAAAATCCCTCCATTAAAATCGATAGAAAAACTACGTGATGCAACTTTTTCATTGCGTATCTACGGATAAAGGAGGAAATAAAACGTTAACATTTAGAGAAAAATCTCTGCGAGGTAAATTAAAATTAAAATCCACGGGAAACTTTAAAATACGGCAGTAAATATTGCACAGTTTTGATCTGATTGTTTATATAAAAACCTCTCTTTCCATACATTAATATTCGTGAAAAAATACCCCCGAGATTAAAAATTCAGCCTCTGCATTTCTTTGGTACTTTGGAAGTATATTCTTGTTAAAAAAATTGTTTTCGAGGACGGAACTTAATGAAATGTCTCACAGATCGCGGTTAACTGATGAAAATCTTTCCACTATTACGTATCTTCACAGTTATTATCTACAAATCCTGAAAAGTTAGCTGGAGGGCAACGGTGGCAAGTGTTGGGCAAAGAAGTAAAAAATACGAGGGATATTTAAAATTTAGTGGTTACTATTATGAAATCTATGATATTTTTGCCACTCGACCACGAACTATACCAATAATTATAGGCAAATCCCTTATTGACTGTAGATTATTTATTAGTAATATACTTTTCATTATCTTAATAGAAATTTCTCGATATTAGAATGAATGAAATCGATTTCCTATTTGATATTGGATATACAGAGACACCGTATATTTAATAATTAGTGGAATATAAATTGACAAAATTGTGAAAATGAGAAGCAGAATTAGTAACACCGTAACTGCATAAAAGTGCGGCATTAAACAGGTTGTGAATGGCTGAAGAAGTGATGATTTTGACACCTCTAGTTTAAATATGCACTGCAGTGCTGATCAATCGTAAAAGTGTTTCGTACAGGTTAAATTTCACCACATTTTCCGTACAGAAAAATAGATAAGAAATTATTGTAGCAGTTAACGATCCAGCGTAAAATACGTCAAAAAGAAAGCACGACTGTAGGAGAGATAGCGAATAAAAGTACTCAAATTTTGAATGGGAAACATAACGCGATGGAAACCAGTGTAGGCAAACCACCGAAGAACGTTGAATGATAAATCGGACGGACAGTACTCCACAAACAACGATCGCGAATTGAAAACACGACTGACTTCGTAAAAATAAAAACCGCCTAGCTATTCTACATCGTTTGGCTAGACGGTTTTGCCATTTTCCATTGTATTTGTTCTCTCACGTATTTTTAATTTTGTTTCTCTTCTCATGAAATATAATGGGTAATCAATTCTCTTTCAAGTTTTATTGGCTTGTCAGATGGTCGAACCGCAATCACACATTTTAACGTACAGCTCTGCGCCCTCTGTCCTCCCCTTCATCCCCGTAACCGCAGAAACTTTACTTTACCGTATGTAAACAGTTAGCAGCAGTAAAGATATCAGTATCGGTTAAACAGTAAACTCCATTTCATTTCAACGAGGTGAAAGCCCTTACTTAGAAAACTACGAGTATTCTATTCCTTCTGAGGAACATACTTTGGGCTGAAAAGTAAATTATGAGGTTCCGTAAGATAGCGTGTTCGTGAAAGAGGGATTGAATAAACGCCTACGACATAATTTACTCGATAATGTCGCAAGCAATGATTTTCGGGTACGCAAGCTTCATTTTAACATCCGTGTTGGTACGATGACAAAATCTTAACGTAAAATATCGGAATAGGAAATAGGAATCTGTGTCCCAGCTGCATCAGAAGATTTTTTTTCATTTCCATAGCCAAGCCAAGATGGGTGAGAAGGCGAGACAACCACCTCAGACGTAGGGTTACCAACCCTCGTGGATTTACCGGGAGACTCCTGGAATAGGGCGATTATTTGACAAATCTCCCGCCTCCCTGTTTCAGGCGTTTTTCTTCTGCTTTTACTCAAATAGGTTCGCCTTGACATCGACCTCCGCGATTTTTCGCGACTTATTTTCTTTTGAAGACCAACGATAGCAGTAATCTCTCGTAATCTAAATCATGCTTCGTCGTCTCGAAGTAATTGTGGATATTTTCCTTTGTATATAATATCAGCTAATTTATTTCGCGGAAATCGCTTGAAATCATCCAAAATTACATCGCTGAGTTAAGACGGCTCGACTGTAATCAGATTGTTCAAGTATGCTGTTCATAAACGAAGAATACAACCCTACTCCTACGCCAATCGCAGAGATCGTCTAGTTAAGTCCCAAGATATTCATTGTCTTGCTGTTTGATATTTTATTCAGAAATATATTATACATTTTTGCAAGAAAGTAGTTATTACTCTATGAAATTCTCTAATAATAACGACCAAAATCGAGCGTAATGACTTGGGAATAAAAAGAAAGGCTACAAATGACATCTTGCCTCAGGTGGCAAAATGAATAATTGAAGAATTATTTTAATAGCGAAAAATGATGCCATAGAAATATTGGTTTGAAACCTTAATTTTCGCTTCCAATACTACTTCGAAATTTTTATAACCTTTAAAGGAAAATACTGGAGAATATTTCGCGGGAACAATTAGAATCATTTAAGAACCAGATTTTATGAACATCCTTTTAGATATGCAGCTCAAAAACGAATCCATCGCGAGAAACAGTGGGCGTGGAAAACAATGTAAAACGACTCCTAATGATGATTGCATCTTGGTAAAATAGTGAGGAGGGTAAGTATTGATTTTCAAAGCGGTAGACAGCGTGGGGGATGCAAGCTTAAAGGGTGTTAAGAGGGAAGAAGCAGGAAAGTGAATGTGAGAAGGGCAATGTAGAGGAGTAAGAATGAAGAGTTATAGAGGGGACCAGAAGGAATGAGGAACGCAATGGCTGAGGTGAGATATGGGTGTCTTGGGGGTGAAAGAGGGAGTGTGAAAGAAGAAAGAGAGTTGGGCCTGTCTGGACGGGTACGCGTTGGCGGAGTTACAAGTGGGAGGTGGGGGATTACTTTCAATGCTTGCTGGAATGCATTTCATCTTTGGCTGAGGGATACCGTTTCATATGGTGCGAAAGGGTTCGGTAGGTTTAATGAAATTTCCGTCTATCAAGGAGATCCGGCTTTCCGCTGCTGTAATATTTATCAGGGGGTAAATGTTCTATGTGTCGGGATAAAAATTTCGGTGGCAGCTTTGAAGGGAATGGACCCTTGCCGTATATCAATTACGTTTACATTAAAGACCTTCTGTCTTCCTTATCGTGTCCGGATAATGAATGGACTGCTTCTAGAGCCGATATGATGGCAGTTCCTGTTTAATGAAGCTGGTGCTGTACAGCGTTTCGCCTCTCGATTTTTGAACCATAATTGAGAACGATCTATCATCGGCTAGTAAAGATAGGACACAAAGTATTAATTATGAGCCTTACACGAGTATATCGTGTATTATATGACTAACGATTGATAAATTAATACCTAATTCGAATAAATAAAACGATAGAATAATTGCAAGGATGTAAATATGTACGTACGTGTATAAGCATACTTTCCTGCAAGCATTTCCTGATAAATAATATATTTTTCTTGCCTTTTGGAACCGGAAAGATAAGAAAATATGTCTTATACTTTCGTCTAAAACATATTCATGATTGTAGTATGTTCGACGCTGTTTGAATAGAATTCACACTGGTCACTCCTCACTGTAAGCTGTTAAAATGTTTACATACTTGGTCGTTGAATTAGATTTAGGTGATCTGTAACCACTCACAGCATTCTGTCTCATTGAGGAAAGCCAGTGAAAACTTCCTGACTCCTCATCTTGCCCGGTATGCCTCATTCCTTCACTTAGGTTTATCGTTGATAATCAACGAGGGAATGAGGGTCCATTCAATATTTGGGCTGACGACTTTAATTACTTTAGAAAGGGATAATAATTTACCTTCATACCTCTCAAAATATTCTTTTAGTGGCGAGTTCCATCGAATATTCTCGTCAAGTTGACTTCAGCCTTTTCATTTATTCATCGGTAAGTTACGCAAGTAATGCTCAAGTAAAATGGAATAAATGAACTACCGCATTGCTTAGGAATGACTTATGTGGATTCCACAAGCTAAAACCTCTCCGCCCTTTCACATGTCCTCAGCGAGCGATATATCTCGACCATCTCCAAATATCCATCCATATCTATCTCAGTGTGTGATAAGATCTACAGTACTTCAAACGCACTTCTGCAAGCAATTTAGTACTCCTTGCAGTAAAGAAAAAAATGAATGACGCAAAAGGATAATTAATGCCTACTTTTATCCTTATATATATTTTTATATAATATATTATTTTATATTTTAAGTGCTAGAGTCTCGTTTTCTGTTACACTTATGGTTCTAATCCATAGATCTGAGATTTTCTAGTAGAACCTTTGCATTATTGCCTTGCATTATTCCAGTGTATAGCCGATATTAAGCCAATAATTATCTTCTCTCCTTCTACTTATGACGAACTGTTATAAATCTATCGCACCGAATGTATTCTTTCTTTCTTTATTTTCTGGTATCTCTCACAAGGAATTTTGTGACGAATTGCACTGAGAGGGATTTCCATTCTATAAGACGATTATTTGACGATTTAATTCTATTGTCTACCTATTTGATTTTTCTATGTTTCTCCTATGTAACAATATTATGTTGTATATTTTATTTGTATTTTATGTCTGTGTTTTAGCAGTTTTTTTCGCCCCCTTCTCTTCTGGTGTTTAGCCGCGACGTTTTTCCTTTGTCAATCTTAAGTTGCAATGATTTTCCCAACCTGTACTCTGTTATCCCTATCAATTATTGATATTTGTATTTGCTATATCGACATAAGAGGTTAGGTGGATGAGAGTTAATAAGGGGCCACATCTTCGCCAATAAAGGCTCTATCTATAACTACCAACGGAAATGAACAACTATAAAACTTCTGAAAAGCACTTCCATGTGATATTCGGACTATTACATTGACCCTGAGAGTTCAATTATTACAGAATCGAAATAAGAATTCAAACTACGGGTGCTTCTCAAATTTCGAACTATGTAACGTACGAACAATTTAATGTCGTCTTTCTTGTGAGTATATGTTTGCATTAAATTTAAGAACCAAAATCCTCACAACTTTCGTTGTTAATGAAATATTTTTTATGCGATTTAATCAGTATATTTCAGCACCTGTAAAATATAAAAATGAACGACATATGTACATATAGAGTTATTATATTATATATACATATGTACATAAGAGTTTATTTTCGACTGACTTGCATATTTCTAAACTTATTTCGACTTACGACCAGTAACTGAGAAGATAACCCTGTTATAAGGCGAGAAACCCCTGTAATTTATGAAATCGATGTGCGAAGGCGTGGCTTTATGGAAAGCCATATGAATAAGCTAAAAAACTTTGTATTTTCCACAAGAATTATTAATGCATCGTCAGGTGATGATGTTTCCACGGGAATGAAACCGGTCGTATTAATGAATATTGCGGAAAATACACTTTTTTCGCTTATTCCCTGTAATTTAGTTGCATAGTTATAGTTGATTGTGATTTAATTGCAATCAACGCCATCTTAATGATAATTCAATCATGAATCGAGTCAAAAAATTAATTATGTAGAAGATTTAAATCGCAGAATAAGCTTCTTTTACGTAAGAAGAATTTAAGAGATTTAATGAGATATGTAACCTTATACTTCTCATACCACAACGATAGGTAATATCAGATTAACGAGTTTGACTTCCATTTTTATTGCAATTTTATTTATTGTAAATACTCGTAGGAATAAAAATAACCCTTTAATCTGAAATTTCAAAATAATGGCTTTTATTTCACATTATATCAAACATATAGAAATCGATGCTGCAATTGCCAATTAAGGCTATTCCTCTCTTTTAATTAGAATGTTTCCGATGTAATAACATCGGCGAAAAAGAAATTCTCGGTAAATGGATTTTATAAAATATCCAAGCTCATACAGTAATCAAGTCGAAAGATAATGCAACTTTTTTTAAAATTGAAATATACTCGCTAGCCAATAGGAAGCGCAGATTTGCAATCTAACTGTTGTATCAATGATGAAATCTTTATTTGACGTTAGTATGTCATACGGAATGGTTGTGCATATGAATCTCGACTGTGTTTTGCTTAACAGTGCGATTGGAAGGACATAAATCCGTTGTGAAGGAAGAAAAAACAGGAATAACTTTTCACTAGGAAACTAATTCTGTGTTTAATAATAACTGAGCATATTACACACAAACTAATAGGTATGGTGTACCTATTAGTTTGTGTGTAACATGCTCTGTTCCTGTTTTTTCTTCCTGGTATGGATTACCACAAAGTAACTCGCAGTTCGGTGGATTTTATCCGTTGTGAAGGTTAACTTATAACAAAGTGTGAGTGAAATATGAGTGAAGTGGAATTTTCCGCGACTGGCGCAGTGTCTTCAAGCATTGAAATTCGACGGCCGACACTCAAGGTAAGATGTGCACTCATATTTCCTTAATGTCCTTATGCAGAAAGTTTTCCAATCCGAGCAATATTACACCTGATTTCAACAGTGTGTGAGGAAAATCTAACTAAAAATTTTTGTTAGTTACCTTATCAACTTCCCTGCTCACTTACTGATATGACTTAAGATTTACGTAACCAAGAAATAATTTGGGAATTCTAAGTGTTTAAACTTTAGAATTTTAACTTTAACCTTGTTAAAAGGTGGGTATCTATTTTGAAATGCTTATGCCTTAAATTACCAGGCTATTTTGAGTAATGGCGGGTGGAAGTATGTCCAGAAAAATTTAATTAATTTAACTTTGCCTTTTAATTTACCTAGACCGTTTCACCAGGATGTTAGCAGGGACTGTATTATTAAGTCTATGAAATACTCAAGGACGGATTTAGATGTTAAATAATGACATCAAATTATAATCCATCGTCTCAAAAATAAGATCATTCTATTACTGGATACAATGTCTGGCCATTTATGAACCCCGAAAGAAAGCCATTAAGGGTGGATTATATGGTTGCCCCATTGTTTTAGATTTTTTTGATTTGTATGTTTATCAAGACGATGTTGAGTTAATTTTAGGTAATGTATTTTCAATGTTAAAGTGTACTGATGTAGGTCAAAATCTGTCACCAGGCATAAAGCCTAACTGCAGTTACGCTGTTATAATAATAATGTCTAAACAAAACTTTACTAACTTCGTCGTCACTTTCATATATTTTCACGAAGTATGTTCAGGAATATGGAAAACATAGAGCATTTCTCATATGCAGATGTCTCACTTAAAAAAATCTCGTTTTGTTTTTCGAGTGAACTCTTAATCGTATTCCGCTAACAATATCACATTTTGTCACAGAATCTCCACGAATTTAATATTTGTGTTTTTGACGATCGATTGCGATTGAAACGATTCTTCGGTTAAAAGATGAAATCCCCGGAACTCGTAAATTCTTAGATAAGTTTTCATTCCTTTAAATTTTTTTTCATTATATCGGTTACATTTAAGATAATAGGTTACATTTGAGAAAATATGGCAATTTTAAAAGAATGTTTCAATGAATAGACAAACCCCTACAAAGGAATATAAGCGAGTGTTTTACCAAACTAGGCTCATATTAATTTATCGCCATTAAGTTTTCCATCTAATAAGGGAAGTACCAACTCTGTGCTATTCCAAATAAATTTCCAAAAATCCACGCAATGCCAACTTACTGGAAAAATCGGGAATATTGGACATTCTGGGATCTAACTCACAATCTCTAGGATGGATATTTCACTATTCCTGGGGTTTACCGTTGGGGTTCGTACGACAGAAAGGGGCCAAGTCAGTGACACTTGTGGTTTAGGCTAAGAATTCTAATCCTATATGTAGCAATATAATACATGCTGTAGATCCGACCTACCATATATTTGAATAAGTGTTGACGGAAATGGTAAATAATGTTTGGAGGGTAGGGAGGTAAAATATAATTGCGAAAAGTAAGTTATTTGTAAAAAAATGGGAGAAATTTTTTTCTAAAAGGAAAGTTTCGCGATCTTCATAGTGATACGCGTGTGTGGCATGGTAACTGGTGGCATGGACTCCGATTTTCAGTTGCTAATTTTGCGTTAAAAATGCCTAGTTGTTGTAAGAAAAAGAGAAGGTTGGAACACGTCTGTATATGAATTAGAGGTTTAAAAACACTCCGTAAGCCGTCTTTCGGCAAGCGGAACTCGCGCTCAGAGACAAACGGGAAGCTCCAATTTACAGATTTCTGGGAAGCCCAATGATCATTTCGGAGACAAAGCCTCCATCCTCGGGGGGTCTCCACAAAGGAAGTGGATCTTTTTGTGGAGACCCTCGAGGATGGAAGCCTTGCTTCCGAAATGATCATTGGGCTTCCCAGAAATTGGTAATCCGGAGCTTCCCGTTCGTCTCTGAGCGCGAGTTCCGCTTGCCGAAAGACGGCTTACGGAGTGTTTTTAAACCTCTAATGCCTAGTTGTGTCAACGGTCGGACACATGTCTATTATTTTTCAGCAAGGAACATACCCTGAAAGTCTCGCGCGAATCCGTTTTCCACAGAGATGGTACTCCCCTTGTAAGATAATATTTTATCTAACCTCTTAGAATATCTTTGAGTAGTACTTCGTAAACCACCAAAGAGAGTTTCATAGAATTAATGATATTGGTGCTGACATACAGTCCTTAAAGCGTTTCAGAGTCAATGGGGTGGTTCCTAAGTTCATGGGCATCTTTCCTGAAGCCAAATCTTTTAATGCTCAGAGAAGCAAACGCTTTGTCATCCTGAAATGTTTTACTTTGGAAAAAGACTCCCTTTTATGATTGACGGAGTACTCCTCAGAGTATATTAACTCAACGATCAGTGGTATATTCTATTCTAACCTTTTACAATAATAATAATAATAATTTATTTGCGTCACAAAAACATTCATTACAAAAACAGAAATAATTCTGCCCTGAATAGGTGACATGTCAATATACAGTAGTCAACTTAAACTAGTACAATTAAACCTAAGAAAATATAAAATATTATTATTTTTTTTTCAATTTAACAAAGATTCAACATATCTAAAAATACATATCTTTGAAGATTTTACAATTTTTCATTGAAATTCACAAATATGCACATAAACATGATTGCCATAATCACAATAACAATTTCTTACATTTAAATGAAAAATCTGATTACACAAATATATATAACAGCAAAAATATTTTATCAATTTACATACACCTTTGAAGCATATTCACTCACAAGCTATTGTCATTTAAAAATTCCTCCACTGTGTAGTAACACTTTTTAGATAATAATTTATGTAAGTTTTCTTTAAAAGTTTTTATGTTTTTCCCATACTTTTCTTTGAATTCTTTTGGAATTTTATTATACAGTTTTATTCCCATGTAATATGGGGTCTTTTCATACATTGACAGTCTATGTTTAGGATAATTCATATTGTTTTTCCCTCTGGTATCATAATTATGGTTGTGTTCGTCCTCAAAATCTTTTCTATTTGAATGAACATAATTTAATACTTCATAAATGTAAATGCAGGGTAATGTCAAGATATCATATTTTTTAAACAGTGGTTTACATGAGTCTCTGTATTTAGAGAAGATCATGATCCGCATTATCTTTTTTTGTACTTCAAATACCGTTTGCCAACCAGGAGCCATTCCCCATAGTATGACACCATATTTCAAAATTGAATAAAAGTAACCATAGTATACTGTCAATCTTGTGGAAATATTTACAATTGGGGAAATACATGACATATTGACATACAAACAAATGGTTATAAAATATCCTCTTCATACTTTGCAGATAATATTTATCTTTCTCATTAGCATTATCAGAAATATATGTTAGTTAAGTACTCAAGTATTTCTTACATTATAAGATACCGATTCTCACAAACCACAAGTGTCATGGAATGGCCCTTTTAAGTCGTGTGACCCCCTACAAGAATCCCCGAGGAAGAGTGTGATACCGATCCTAGCTATCATAGCTTCGATCCTGAGAGGACCTGAATTCCCGATATTTCCCATAACAATGAATTGCTAAAAGTTTATTTACAGTTCTTTCGGTGACCACAGAGACTCTAGAATCAAGATCTTGTTTCTAACAATACTTTTGTTGAGCAAAGGGTATATATTTTTCCAATATCGTCTTGGGTTAAACGACAGGATAAAACAATACAGTACAGTCTTTGTAATCCGGCCTTGCGGTAATCTGACACGTTCAGTTTTCCGGGGCGAAGGGCTGGCGACCTCCCTAAGACTATCATAATTTCGTCAGTTTTAAATAAAAGATTTTTCAATACATAGTAAGTATTTGCTTCGTTGTTATGTATCTAGGTGTGCGTCTGTTCCATTCGTACGTAATTTGCATCAAGTTTTGTTACGTGACCTAAAGTATCGGAAAAAGACAACAAGTTATCTAAGAAATAAGACCGGGAATATACGGAATAAATTTACAAAAACTATTAGATTGTAAAACTAATGAATTATTTTTGTGTGGGGCTCCAGGATAGCCCGGGTTCGATTCCCGGTGGGGGTTTACGTGCAAAATGGCCCAAGCTGTCGAAGCACTTTTAACAATACTACTACTACTACGAAACATTTTTGTGTAACGTAGAAACAAAATGAAATGTAGAAGACCTTCTTTGTCAATCTGTAGCAACATATTGTATGACACTGAGAGATTGTGAAAACAAATTTAACTTGTTTCTTCAGAATATTAGTTTATTGCATGTTATAACTGCCTAATTTCTCAGTTTAAATAAGGAATGCTTAGAAACAATTCATGCAAATAGTATAAACTGAATATTAAGAAGTAACTTTAAACTTCAGCTGGCCAAAAATGTAATAATATTCCTTATACACTGCTTAGGTATCCCCTAAGTTCTCTAACCCAACCACTAGTTTCCTATCTACTTGCTTTACATTTGTGTAGATTCCTTTAACCAGTACCAACACTTACTCCTGGACTTGAAGTATCGACGCTTTACTTGCATCTCCTTACATCCAGCCGATTGTGAAGGGACGGGAGGACTTGGAGGGATAACCTATGAACCCTAAGAAGTGGACCCCCCCAGACTCTTGTGACGTGCATTGAGGTTCATCCCTATTCATGCCTAGGGAGCCACTCTGCCACAGGTTCTGGAGCAAGAAAGCGACCTCATTGACAGACAGAACGAGCGAGTGAGAAGCTAGTGCTCAGTTACCTAGCCCTCGCAGAAGAAGGTGAGGGAAGGGACCCTGAAAGAGATGCCTGCGTCTGTAGGCCTACGAATAAGCTAGGGATAGAGGTATGCATGCCTATCCTCATCCCCTACAGAGCAGGTGGTTAGTACATTTATGTGCACTTCATTCTAGTTTACAGCCATCATCCACTTTGAAATTGGAATTGGCAGCATCTGACTACAAATCATTCCGAAAATACGGAAAATATTGACTGAATGATACCTTAATGATTGAATATGATGCAATTACTCTTGATAGAAAAATTTAGATAAATTAAATTCTGATATTTGAGAAATTATTTCACTAAAAAGTCTTTCTTGCAATGAAACTGAAGCTTTAGGAACTACTTTTAATGATCGAAAATTGCTTCAACATCTATCGTGAATTTAAAAACATTTGATAATTAAGAAGCAGGAATGTATTCGTTGTTGTAAAAAGAAAGGACAGCGTACTCACAAAGAGTGTCTCAACCGGGAGTTGCAGGTTCTGCACTTACCTATAAGAGAAGGATTACAATCATGAATAAGTAAAATTCTACTAAAATACTAATATATTTATTTAAAACGGAAAATCTAAACAAATTNAAAAGTTATTTCTAATAATAAAAATAAATTCTTTATGTTGAAAGCATATATTCATTACATTTAGTGCTAAAAAAAGCGTCAAATAAAAAAATGAAAACAGGTAACATTCTAACTTATGAGTGTTGGAACCAGCTCCGCTATAGTGAAATTATGCATTGTGATTTACGACACATGATTGATGGACACCAAGGCCAGTATTAGGTTATGGGATGTTTTGATGCTCTACCCTTCAAAACACCAACATCTCCGTTTGTGTTGAAGACTTGGATAAACATTGTAATATACGAGAACTGTTACCCGTATTTCGGTTTGGAGTCGATGTAAGTTGCAACAAATCACAGTTGTGAAATAATTTATTATCCAATACTAAAATAAGTTTTGTTTCTCTTTCGCCCTAAATGAAGAGTTAATAACGCTAAAATGCATAGCGTTCATGATATCCTGAAAAATCCGCAATGAACATCGAAAAAAGTCAAAGGAATCGAAGGTCGTTGGAGACTCATATCAGGTCTATTGAAAATATTTACGTCTTCTCGTGATTAATGTTACTGTGAAAGCAACGGAAAGGGAAAGAAAATATCAATGTGCTTTGCGAAAAGCTCAGTGTATATTGCGAAATATTTCCACGTCAACTTACAACAACATGAAGATAACGCGAAAGGGAAAAGATATATTTGTGACCAAATGTAAGGCTCCAAAACTTATTGATACGGAAAAAGGATGTTTTCAAGTAATGATTACCAAAGATTTAAAATATAAAATGAAATCCCATGGGAGATAATCTCAAAGTAAACTACTAAATGCTTGAACACAGGATAGAATTTATTTTCTACCAAGTGAGGAAACACGTAAAAACAAATCCTCCCTATTGTGTAAGCAGTATTCACTGCTCCACTTTGCATCCACTGCTCGATACATATAATAAATCTATCCAAAGAACCATAGACGGAGGGGAAAATATTATATTCCCCATATAAATGAATATGAATGATGAAACGTGCAAAATCAAGTAAAATGAAAAAAAAAATATGTAGAGGCTTGAGTTGATATGAAACGAAAAGCACCAGATACGAGTAGAATCGCCTAGACTAAGATATAGCCCAACATCACCTCTCTTACAGTTTAGACTGGGAAGCCTTTCATAATTCCAAACACCCTATCTAAAACCCTTCCGATGCACCAAACAATTTAGCTATACTAATCCGGTGCAACACCGTAGTTTGATAGAGTAAAGATTTGATTGTGGAATTAATATTGCATTTATTAATCCCGGAAAGAATATCAAATGCCTGAAGAACACAGACATTTTTAATTGTTATGAACAAAATGAAGGAATTGTGCATTTTTTTAGTTTCGACGTAGTCATTTATAGCTGTTGTATTTCTAGTAGTTCTCGTTGTAGGTATTTCTAGAAATACATTTAAAATATGCGATCGAAAGGACAAATTATTGTCACCTTGGTACCGATTTATTTTTCGTAGATTTGTCGCTACTGAGCGAATGCAAAATACACAACCCGCAGAAAGTTTCAAATAAAATCTTACCTCACCTACACTTCATGATAAGATAAAAATAAAACCCTAAATCAAGTATTGGGTTCTTCATTCCATTCCAGCAGAGTATATTATAGTTACGACAGGTTTCTATTGTACGTCGAGGAGAACGAAAATTCAAAAACTCCGGCTTCGAAATCGCAGAGGGGGGTTTTGGTATTTCTAACAAGCGAGAAAACACGCTAAAACAAATCTTCTCAGTGGGAAGCCATAGTCACACGTCTAGCTGTATACCTACTAGCATTAACAATACTATCCGAAGAACCGTGGACGGAGAGGAAAAGATAAGATTCCCGAATGAACGTAAATTATGAAACTTGCAAAATATAGTAAAATGAAAAAAATGTGTAAAGTTTTGAGTTAATGTGTAACAAAATACACCACTTACGAGTAGAAATCGCCAAGGCTCAGATAATTCCAAATCCCAACTCTTCGATGGGTAACATTGGGGAAACTTTTATGGTATCGAACGCTTCATGTGAAACCTTCGCGACGCATCCCACAATGTTGCTCTAGCTGTCGAGTGCAATGCGGTAAGATAAAGAATTGTAATCCTGAATTCATAACGAATTTATTCCCAGAATCTAACATTTATTAACAATATTTATTCAAAACATTATCTTAGAGTTACTTAGGGGAGCTGTTGTATATCGAGGTGAATAAATTAACTTTCAACTTCGAAATCGCAGCAGGGAGTCTCAAGTAGAAGGGCTATTTTTCTTAGAAATGGTTCTGGTCTAGCTTTCTATTCGCCAAACAAAATACTTTTTTCCTTAGGTCTTCTTCTTCTTCTTTGGTCGTTCTGTCCTTGGACAGGTTTCAACAAAACTGTTGCCTCCACAGCATTCTATTTTGGGCATTTCTCATCATCTCGACATATTTCCTTCCTTCTTTGATGTTTGCCAGCATTCCATACTTCCTCCTTCATCTTCCTATCTTCCCTTATATTATCACTTTCTGTATTCCGTTCTTCCTTATTCAATGTGTGACCTATCCAATTTGCCTTCCTTTTTAAATTCCTTTTAGAATATTTCTTTCTTCCCCAATCCAAATTCATTTCTAATTTTATCTTTCCAACTAATCTTTTCCAATCTTCGCCAGAGCCATGTTTCAAAGCTTTCTACATACTTCTCTTTTCTTCAAGGTCTACGTTTCGACTCCACAGAGTACAATGCTCCATATGAAGCATTTTGCAAATCTTTTCCTGTAGCAACATTGATTTTTTTTTGCTGTTAGCAGTTTCTTAATTTTATTAAATGCCATATTTCCTTGGGCAATTCTACTTATGATTATGCTACAATTAAACTTATGCTGTACAGTTACCATTTTGTTCAATTAAACTTCCTAAATACTTGAAGGAACTTACTTGTATTAGCTTTTCATTAGCTAACCATATATTCAAGGGACTTTGCTATTCTCATTACTTTTGTTTTCTTTCTATTTATTCTCATTCCATAATCTTCACTCTTATTCCATATTCTGAAGTTCTTCTTGATACTGTGCTGTTGTAGCCTGATCATCCGCGTACTTGATGGGTTTTATTTTCTCCTCCAACTTTTATCCCGCCTGTGTCTTTCAGAGCTTCTTCCAGTGGTTTGTCTGCATACAAGTTGAACAAAAATGGTGAAAGACAGCATCCCTGCCTGACTCCCCTTCCTATGGTGGTTTCCTTTGTTTCATCTTCCCCAATTCTTACAACTATTTTCTGATGGATGTAAATTTGCTTTATTAATCATCTGTCTTTCCAGTCTATGCCTATCTTTCCCAAGATACTTAACAAGATATCCCACCTTAGCCCATGAAAAGCTTTCTCATAGTCAATGAAGCAGACGTTTAGGTGTTAACGTATAAAAGTGTTATTGTCAAGGTACGAATGCTGACGAAAATCCATTAATTAAATAGTATTAGTTCTCTTTCCAAATTTAATGAACTCCATAAACATGAAGAGAATCTTTAGAACCATGGTCTATTAAATTAATAACCAAAGTTTATTAAATGACTTTCTTTGAATCTAAAATAACGATTAACTAAAATCCACTCCGGAGCACAAACAAAAGAAAATCCACTAACTACTGTTCAGGTTTTATTTGTTTTAAATAGTAAAAAAATTGAATAATCATACCAACTCGGACAATTCAGAAATTTGGATATGTAATCCTATGACCAGACTATTAAATCAATAAAAGTTAACATTGGTACAAGAACTATAGGCGGGACTTAATGATCATTAATAATAACCTCTCAAGAAACTTACGCTGATAACACTATAGCGATTTAAAACTATACGGTCAGAGTTTAATCCGTGGGACTGTCTACATCATGGATAGCCTTTTTTTGAATGTGAGTGCAATTCGACCAAATCTCTAACACAAAATATTTCCTCGTGCGAATTTTTAGAGTAAATTTTAGGTATCTTGATTTTTGATTTACAAATGAATAAGTATCAAGGATAAGTGACATAAAGGAAAATGTTATGAACAATTTTTAAGAAATCGTAAATATTTTCCCATAAAAACAGAACAAATTTTTCAATTTCTTGTTTCGATCGCCAGGAATAACTTCGTGCTATGGGTCGCTCGCACTGCGCATAGAAGAAAAACGCGCCGCGAGAAAACGGACAATCTGAGAGTGATCTGATATATCAGTGCAAATATTGATTTGCAAACTGTTAAATTTGAGCAATCATGCAATTTCCAATTATATGATGGTATTTTATGATGTATATTAATATAAGGAACCTAGCGTCTCTCCTGTCTACCTCACGCTACAGAATTAAGGAATAAAATGCTGATTCTTATTAGTTTTGCTTTCTGAACGTCAAGAGTCAGCAAGTGATCTCCTATGTTCAATAAAAATCTATACTTTGAATATCTCGAATATTATTTTTCATTTTAATATTAAATACCGTATTTAGTATCGAAAATTACTGCGGCAGTGTAACCTTGATTTTATCTATCCATAAGGGATTCAATGTTTTTTTGTGAAAACTTTTGCTTACATTTTATGAAATAATATAAGTTTTACAAACAAAGGTAATATTATGGCAATAAGGCAATATTATGGATGAGTAATACTAAAACAAAATTATAAGATTAAAAAAGCAGCGAAAGGATGCTAATTTCCTTTTGAATTCATTATCAGTAATTCAATTATATTGATTTATGTTAAACCTCGGCGATACTCAATGAAACTGCGTGCTTTTAATTTTTTTTTTCTAAATTTAATGCCTGAGAACATTTCCTAACATTATGGTGTACGCCGATTGTCGATTATGAAATATTAAGAAAGTTTGGAATACTTGAATGGTAGGAATTTAGAAGCTAAGCTGCGATTTTTTAATAAATTTAAAAAAAACATTTGCGGAAAACGTAATCTGTATTATGCCATCCCCTTCTACTTAAAACGATCCGAAAATGGGCGTAAAATGACAGAAATAAACGGGATAACAAGTAGTTTTGTGGACTCATTCTTTCCGCGAACGGTACGGGACAAAAATAAGCTAAAGAGATAACAAG
>KZ308664.1:335130-357151 GCA_000376725.2 Ladona fulva
TTGGTCTGTATTCCTTACAATTATTGCCGTCGGGTTTCACGTTTTTCGGAATCGGACGGATTAATGCCTGTTTCCATTGCGAGGGAAATTTTCCTTGAAGAAGAGAACTATTGAATATGTTAGTTATTACTGGTAATATAATATGCATCAATTTGTTGATTATGAGAGTAGGAATTCCATCAGATCCTGAGGCTTTAGATTTTATGCTTCTAAGTGCCTTCAATGCGTCAATTTGAGATACAGGTTTAAAGACAAAGTCCGTGTGGTGGGGTGAAGCAATAATGCTTGAATCCAGACTATCTATTAAGTGTTGCTTGCGTTCGGGATTAATTTCTGTCGGTGGAAGGGAGAATTTTTCATTGAGGGAATTAAGACATTCAAGGGTAAGCAAGACATGATGATATTGACCCAGAATCAGAAAAAAATTTATGTCACCTAATGAATAGGTTTTATATGACAGTTTTATTGAAAATTCAATTGGATATCGTAGCAGTACAAGCGCTGGCCAAATATTTCCTAGCGGATGTGCACCTGCCTCGGTTGTACAGATGTCGCACCATAAAGGCTGCTATTTTACTACCAATATAAAAAAAAAGAATTGATATATAAGGGCCGAAATTTGTTTAGATTTTCCGTTTTAAATAAATATATTAGTATTTTAGTAGAATTTTACTTATTCATGATTGTAATCCTTCTCTTATAGGTAAGTGCAGAACCTGCAACTCCCGGTTGAGACACTCTTTGTGAGTACGCTGTCCTTTCTTTTTACAACAACGAATACATTCCTGCTTCTTAATTATCAAATGTTTTTAAATTCACGATAGATGTTGAAGCAATTTTCGATCATTAAAAGTAGTTCCTAAAGCTTCAGTTTCATTGCAAGAAAGACTTTTTAGTGAAATAATTTCTCAAATATCAGAATTTAATTTATCTAAATTTTTCTATCAAGAGTAATTGCATCATATTCAATCATTAAGGTATCATTCAGTCAATATTTTCCGTATTTTCGGAATGATTTGTAGTCAGATGCTGCCAATTCCAATTTCAAAGTGGATGATGGCTGTAAACTAGAATGAAGTGCACATAAATGTACTAACCACCTGCTCTGTAGGGGATGAGGATAGGCATGCATACCTCTATCCCTAGCTTATTCGTAGGCCTACAGACGCAGGCATCTCTTTCAGGGTCCCTTCCTTCACCTTCTTCTGCGGGGGCTAGGTAACTGAGCACTAGCTTCTCACTCGCTCGTTCTGTCTGTCAATGAGGTCGCTTTCTTGCTCCAGAACCTGTGGCAGAGTGGCTCCCTAGGCATGAATAGGGATGAACCTCAATGCACGTCACAAGGGTCTGGGGGGGTCCACTTCTTAGGGTTCATAGGTTATCCCTCCAAGTCCTCCCGTCCCTTCACAATCGGCTGGATGCAAGGAAATGCAAGTAAAGCGTCGATACTTCAAGTCCAGGAGTAAGTGTCGGTACTGGTTAAAGGAATCTACACAAATGTAAAGCAAGTAGATAGGAAACTAGTGGTTGGGTTTGAGAATGTAGGAGATGCCTAAGCAGTGTATAAGGAATATTATTACTTTTTCGGCCGGCTTAAATTTAATGTTTCTTATTGATATTCTTTGTATACTCTTTACAGGATTGCTTTCTAATTATTCGTTATTTAAACTGAAAAATTATGCAATTAAAACAGGTTTAGATTAACTAACATTCTTAAGATATCAGTTAAATAATATTTTACAATCTCTCTTTGTGATACAAGATGTTGCTACAGATTACTAAAGGTCTTCAACATCTGTTTTAGTTCTTACGTTACACATAAGTAATGCATTTGTTCATCAAATTAAAATTTTTATAAACGGAAAATAATTTGCGAAACTACTTTAACACCAATATTTCTTAAGAATTGAATGTTGAGTATTATTCAGTAAGACTCTTCATTCGATGATTTTCTTAATTCTCTATCGGCACGAAATGTACTGCAAATAAACTACTTATAATCCGTTTAATTCATTCTTAAAGTAAAATTCGGCAACTATACGTATTTCAGGAACGCGCCTATTGTATCTAAGATAGAGGTCTCACTTTTGCTCGAGGTTTTCTCTTGGGGTCACACAACATGTAAGGACCAAGGCAGTTTCGGTTTGTGAGAACCCGGTCATATATGTAGTGGTATAATAGATACATGAGTAGCTAACGCACATATATTTCAACTCTTGAGAAGAGAGTTACAGAATATCATCAAATTTGGCAATGAGATAAATTTTTATCAGCATATTAACTTTTCTTTTAATACGGATCATTATGATAAAATGTTTTAATACTTCTTTACCTATCATTTTCCAAATATAAGGAATAACTGTACCAAACCAATATTGCTATACTTCAGGTACTTGATTATCGCATGGATGTGTTAAAAATGTTTACATTCTAAACATTGAGTAGCTTTCAAATTTCACCAAATCCAGTCAACGGATACGATTGTTCTTCCTTCAAATACTTTTATAAGAAATGGTCAAGATAAAACTATCATCTTTATTTCTGGTAATTGATTATGTGGAGTTGGACAAAATCGACTTTAAAATCAGTTTTTCTTATATTGAAATTCAAATATCTGTCAAATTTTCAAGAATTTCTAGTTTGTATATTCATATATCATCCTTTTTTAGTCTAGCGGATGTAACATAAAACTAATTATTTCTCAGATGAGTAACGCATACATTTTGATGATGAAAATAAATATATCTTGTTTTACCAAATTTTTATAACATTCTAAATTAACACACAATAGTATCAATGGACCGGAAACAATTGCAATATTTATTATCGATTTTTATTCTATGAAAAAAAGGGTTTGATATCTTTGCCTCATTTTGATAGTCTGAATTTTCTTCGCAGAGTCAGGCCTTTTTCCTACAGGAAAAAATACGTAGAATTGGCTTAGATTTTACGTTTCTGAAACAGACTAATTTTCTCTGAAGTTACAATCTTTCGAATATTATTTCCAAATAGTACAGCAAATATTCTTTTTTAGAATGTGTAATTTTCTCGGAAACCATATGACAATAACATTTCCTAGCTCGTATGTTTTTGTCCAGTAAATTTGTTGCCCACTTTCTCATTTATCTTCATTTACCTTATATAAGGGGATATGAAAGCTTTGCGATTCACCTAGAGGATTTGAACGCGTTTCCATTTAAGAGGAAGTGACCGATTCAATGATTTTGATTGATCCAGTTGTCCGTTCCAATCTTGATGTTGATTTGTATAAATCTGTATTAGATCTCTGTATCTTTCTTCCTTTGTGTCAACGAAGATAATAATCTAATCAAACACTGTTGTTATAACTCAAAAGAAGTGCATATTTAGAGTTCTGTAGGCACCGAATGAGGATTAATTATCACCTTATGATTCCAACTCGTTTAGATTTTTGACCAGATTATATCTTGATAAGTATGTCATTGCTATATGAATTGAGAAAATTCAACAAAGATTCTCTGAGTGGTAAACCTATGGCACGCGTGCCTAAAGTGGTAGGTGAGACGAATTTTGAGCACGCTGCTTTGGTGCTATCTTCGTTATATATCAATGAGAAAAGTACGCATCATAGTAAAACAATTGTATTTTCCGTGAACTGATAATACTTTTATATTCAATAGTAACATGTTAAGCCCATACCTTATACCACCTCATTAACCAACCTATATCGATAATTTCAGACTTTTCCGCCGTGCTTAGCCCAAATAGCCACTCAAGTCTTTTATTTATCAAATAAGGCACACCGATAGAAGTTTCACTATCCCTACACCAGTAGATGGATTCAAATCAGAAAGATTCGATTTGTTAATTGACTTAAAATTTTACTCTTCAGGCACCCTTCAGGTTCTTCGTCTTAAATTAAATTTCAGTTAAGCTTGACGTCTTGATTAAGTGTGCAGAAAATGAAGTGCACTGACGATGGATTTTTCCCCCCGCACGTGAAGGATAATTTATTCACTCCAATGAAACTCTTCCATTCGTAATGAATATACGAAGTCATTTCGTTGCACGAGGGCAGGTCATTTATTCGACGAATTGGATTCCATCATAGGGCAGGCGTAAAGTATGGTATTTGCTTTTCTAAAGCTTGTCACAGAACGTATTGTTAGCACCTATTTTTTGCCATCGCGTGATGACCAAGCAAACAGCAAAATTATGTCACTGGAAAATTACGGCCTTGTGTCAATGCTTCGCGCGGAAGCTAATTATTCGGTGACATAAATGCAGGCAATTATACGCCCCAGTGCCATTGCGTGGGTTGTGTTAAGATTCACTCATACGTTGCTCTCCACAAAATTTCGCTGAGTGTCTACCCGTGACTTCCTTTGAATGATGTTACTTCGCAGGTCGCCGTTTAAGGCACGGATCTAGTAAAGAATAACCTTTCACATTAACTTGCACGAGCTATTCACTTCCGCTCTATTTTACAGGCAGAAAACTTTTGCCAGTGCACAAAAGAGATTACGGGTGCAAAACTGCGAGTGTGGGCGTTATCACGCTACTGCTCGAAATTTTAAATTCAGTTTATTTAAGGCAGAGGTTTCCAAAACTGCTCTAAGAGAAGGTCGACGATGAAGGGCAGAGAGCAGTGGCGTTTAACCTTTTCAAAATACGAGATTGCGGTGCAAAAGTTGCTAGAAACTTGCTTGTGTTTCAGATAAAAACGGAACTCAGCCTAGCATAAACTGATCTCCAAGTATTTGCATTTATGGTTGACGTTTGTTTCTATGAATGGGAACGAAATTGTGGCAATTACTTTTGCATGACCTAAAGAAGTATCGTTGCGATTAGGTTCTATTTATAATTATCTATGACTTATCTCCCAAATACACATCTTAATTTGTCTCTTTGGCGGATTTGAGGTGACATATCCGAGAATACCTTAGAACTCTAAATTACGTAACATAAAGAAAGTAAGTTCTTTTTTTGTCGATTAAGTTCAGATTTCAACTACAAAACGCGCAATTTCGAGTGCTAAGGATTTTGGAGAAATACGTCATCTGATGAAAGATTATTTGAAAGGTCCTTAATGGTATAAGCAAAAATGTTTTAGGCAATTACGTATAACACGATTGATTTGACTTCAATAAATGAAGCTGTAACAGAAAAAGTTGTTTCGATTAAAAAATCACTCAAGGTATGTTGATGACCTATCCGAATAATAGCTTGCAAATATAGCTCTTGATAACCGATGAGTATTACATTACTAATTGCCAAATACACTAAAATAGTGAAGCGTAATAAATCAAGGATATCGTAGACTCGATTTTTACGTCAGTATATATTACATACTTTTGTATAATTAGTACCGTATGAAATAAATTACAATTTGAAAGCTTATGGTGTAGATGCTAACATGAGGCTCATTTCTCATCATACCGTACATCAAAAAGATCATAAATTCATAGTTGGATGGAATATTTATGACAGAGGTCGTGCGTACATCGTACCAACAGGGTCAAGAAGATATTCTTACTTTACGAATCACGATTTTATTCTTTGTTCTCTCTCTTCTTGAGTAATAAACATCGGGAAAACCCTGTAACAGTAGATTTATTGGTAAACACAACGTGGGATATGATATTTTTTGATAAAAGTAACATATTAAAGGTCACCAGGCACTATCACAACTGCTTATCGGCACACACCACAGAACCTGTCTGATGGGCTTTTAAGACGCGTGAAAGTTAAATAGCACTTAAACTTGCTGGGAAGCAATTTATCGACGCATATCGGAATATCAACATCGGAGAAGTGAATAATTTACCCAAGAAGCACTTCTTGCCAGGGAGCGTTAATGACTGGAAATTCTGAAAAGATGTTCGGGGCACATATCTTTAACTCTCTATCGCAGCAGCTCCGATCATAGTTTCATGTTTATAGGGAAATTTCACTATCGACCTTTTTTATTTACTTTCAAAATTTCTGCATAATTCTAATCGTAAAAGCGTAAACTGGCAGCGTNTTCATTAATATATCAGGAAAACCTCAATAAATGTCTATTAATGTATTGGTAAAAGTATCAAAAGAATAAAAGGATGTAAACGCTCCGTAATCATCATTTATAATCGAAAAACAGCAAAAACGTAGAAATATGTTATGTTTAAGTGCGATGCGGCACGTATTTCCGTTATCCGATTGCTATAATATTTTGCACAATTTATTTTCTGACGATATGGAACAAATTTAGGGGGCGTCGCAAAAGAAATACATATTTTTTTCTTCCATCCAAAAGATTGAACATTTAAACAAAAGATAGATTTACCAAGTCAGTTCGTAGGAAGCAGGTTCAGGCCGTTCTGATACTGCGAGGAAGATCAGGGAAATAGATTCTAGAACAAATTGGTTCAAGAACTCCTTTTTTTCCGCGAACGATACGCCTAAGTAATAGATTAGGGAAAAGAAGTCATGTTGTATGCACCCCCTGCCATAGTCCGAAAGGTGGCTTGCAGGGTACTTACATAGACATACACAGGAATCATTAGCATGATAGGATTAAAACTTTCCATCTTTGAAGTTTATTTTCATTTTTCATCAATCTACGCTGGGATCCTATTTTAATAAAAGTTTAATAGTTTCAAATTTTCGATATGTACGAAGGTACCTCCTGCGTGTTGGACAACCGACAATCGCCAAAATTCCTCAGCAGAAACGCACACAAAGAATGTCTCTTGGGATTTGAACCCAGGTTTACCGCATTCCATGTAACTGCTCTAGCTAGCTTGCCAGAATAACAATCCATACCGTTTGAGAGACTTTACAGGCAAGGGTAAATGGTTGGTCGGATTACACACCGTTGTCCACAGCCACGACATAATACAAAAAGGGATTTTTTGAATGATGACTTATATGAGGTTGATTTACTTAGTATTGAGGATCCAAGAGAGAAATTTAAGCGTAAAAAACAAACAATAGTAGTCTTGAAAATAGTTATTGGAATAACAAATTCAAAAAATATTCATCTGCCCTAAGATTTTTGCGATGGTTCATTTCAAAATGTCGTCCCCGAAACATTTCGTTGAGAGGCGCGCTGGTCCCTATTTTTCTCAAAATCGAGATCGTCATGGAGGGATGGACCACCACGCGGATTTGGCTCTTACAGCGGTGTCGAAAAGTCCGTTTTGTTATCGGCGTCCCAAACGGTCGCAAGATTTTCTTCCAGATTCCCGTTCAAAAAGCTTCAAAGAATACGTTATACAAATTATCCCGTGTCTATCGATGTCTATTTCTACTTTTTCCCTCGCTTTTGGTAAAAGTTTGCTCTAAAATGAGGTTCCGCCATCTTGTTACATAAAAGATGCAAATATTCAACCGTGGTCATTAAGATTGACAATAATAAAGGATATAGAACAGATTTATATCATGGTATCATATTTTACCCAATAATTTTCCTTATTTGGTTTCAGCATAAGCTTGAACTTCGCGATAAATCTAAGACCGGCATTTTTCGCAAAACTTTGTCAAGTTTGACCCCCTGTATCATTCTGGTGCGTAAAAGTTAACATAAATGAATTACATAGTTGAATGCAAAATTTACTCGAGTGGCCGTGCGAAGTTTCAAAGTCCTCACTCAAAACAAAACCCTTTTTGTATTTTTGGCCAGCTCTTTTCGATTCTAGCACTGTGCGTCGGTAGAAGCTGTCGGTAAAATAGAAGACCCAGCTTCGAGTTCCGATCCTGTCCGAATGTTTCATCACCGTTTCTCCTTGGGAATATTCAAAGCCTCATGACTTATCGTGCAAAAGATTTCTATACCTTTTCTCGTAGGCATCATATTTTTATTGGTGTTCAGTACTCAGCTTCATTGAAATTAAATGTACTCAACTTCTGTCGCATAATTTATCAAACCAGACTCTCGCGTAAAACCAATTTCCTATATCTTTGTTTTTTTAGCTTCTTTTAACAGTATGAAGAAAACTTCATCTTCGTCCTTCACTCGCACTTCCCATTATCCTAATTCCTTTTTATTTACTCCTACGATTTTTTCTTTCGTAGAATTTCCACGAACGTAACTCCCACGAAAGACAAGACCTGCCTGTATAGTAGTAGTAGTAGTATTGTTAAAAGTGTTTCGACAGCTGAGGTAATTTAGGCTCCCACCGGGATTCGAACCCCTGGACCGCTTTCACTGAAGTCAAACGCGTTGCCCACTTGGTTATTCGGGAGCCCACCTGCCTGTATATTCATTACATGGATAACTGACATGACTCCCTTTTAGGAAGTAATTTGAACCCAGCACCAATGCCTACAGTATTAATTCTCTCAACTTTAACGAGGAAAATATGTATGAAATTGATAACTTCTCCACTAGACAGGATTCGCCTTCACGTCCGCTAACTTGATAACTCTATTCAACGAATCCTTCACATGGTTCAGCGTCTCAAAAACGCGGCTCGTCTCGTTTCCAAATCAAAACTCCCACCTCGCTTTCTCACGTCCTCACCGAACAAACACCGCGGTTCAATCTCCGCCCTCTACGGCTTCACCTAACCCTTAAGAGTTTCCTCGGAAGCTGACCTTGAGCTATAATCCATTTTCAGTAAACCCTACTTATTACTTTTCTCCCGGTGTAGGACTCATTTAATGTTCGGTCGTTCTCTCCTCTTTTCCCAGAACCTCGTTTCAAGGCTGTATCACATCTCCTAGAGGACTCCGTGAATTTTTCTGATGAATCTGAAGCATTAGGGAAGTTCAGCTACTACTAAGAATTAGGGCAGTTCAATTAGGGAAGTTCATACGGTATTGAGTAAATGTGTCCCTCCTTTTGAGATTTCCTTAAACATACATATATAAAAATATGGAGAATCTAACCCTTCGTTACTAATTGCCAGAAATATATTCATTGACGGGACAATGTATACTGGCGCCCCAAGCGTGGAATGTTTCAATCACCCGATTCTATATTATTTCTTTGATATCGTCCAGTTGAGAGGTTTGCAGAATCCTTTGATAAAATGATAGAATTTTTCGGTAACTCGATATATATAGAGATAACATACTATTAAGTTAACCCGAATCAAAGAGAGGGAAAATCCTCATTCTGCTACATAACTACACTTTCACATCGGATCGTTGTGAAATGTTTAAAGATAAGAGATTGAATTTCATCCTCCTTCCGCCTCGCTTTTGACCATTATCTTTCGAATTTATATTCTCAGTTCTTTTGCGTGTTCTCTTGATTTTATCCTATTCCCATTTTTGTCAATGTTAATGAATAAGGAAATTGGATTGAGAGTCAAAATCTTCGCTCCGACATTTTTCCGACTAAAGCGATGCCTTGTTGAATTGGATCGTTTGACGGGCCCCGAGTACATTATTCTTTTCATCACTTGGTATATTAACCTGGCCAACATAGCGGGGAACACGAGTTTGGTGAAAGCGGTCCCCATTTCGATTCCCGGAGTGGGGCGCGACGATAACTCTCCATCGTGAAAATAGGGAATACTCCTGAATGTACTGCAGATTCATTGCGCTCAATAAATGCCAATAAGGTGGCCTAGCGGTCCACGCGCTGGCCACGTGTCATCGATTGAAAATGCCGATTGCTTAGAACATATCCCACGTTGCGCCATGGATTTTATTTCCAACTAAAGATCTCGCAGCCTCACCTTTAAGGGTACTGTCAACGTACATATACGAGGATTCGATATGTGATTTATAAACGTATCGAAATATGGGTACTCATTCTAATAGGTACAAATAAGAATGGTTCGTGAATTCCGTATGTACACCCGTATTTATACATCCCCCACAGGTCGAGACGTTTATTTGCCCCAATAGATACTTCTTACGGTCATAATTGGTCATACCGCCACACATACATTTCACTTGGCAGCAATCTTTATGGTGCTGAAGAAGCTTTTAACAAATACTTTTTCTTACTTTTTATATGGATTCAGAGCGTTTCATGCAAGAAATATGTCAGGATTCCAATTAATATTTCTAAGTTGGTTTAACCGGGTTTGGAATTTTCCTTCTTTTTAAGTATGAATGTACCATTTTATTTTGAAATGCATTAACCCTGCTTCGCGTTGTTTACTATTGGCTTTTAAGGTAATTTTCTGCGGCTTATCAAACATACATTAATAAAACTTCAGTAACACATATCAACTTATAAGATGATGTTACCAGTTGAATATCAGTACTGATCGCTGACTTTCAGAAACAGCGTGAAAAATTGAACTTTGTCATTAATAGGTTAAAGGTTACGTACGTGAGGCAATCGATAGGCAGAAAGAATCTTTTTTCCAATACATTGAACGAGTAAACTTATGTTAACCAGGAAATACCTCCTGCTGTGTAAAAGAAACTAAAAAAATTCATTATCAATTCATCCATACCAAATACAGTAAAACCCGTTGAAAATGCTCCCACTCAGGACGCTATTCCGCTTAAATAACGCGGTATCCTCTTGGTTCCAGTCCTTTTCACATGAAACACACTGTAAAAATACGCCTAAGGCACTCATCCAACCTGTAACCATCGCTTGTAAGGCGGACTTTTCCCGACCTTAGATGCACTGCAACGCGCTATTGCCAAATCCCCCGCCTCATTTAGTAAATCAAAAATTACTCTTCATATCTACATCGCTGTATTCCACTATCCTCTCTTGCTTCATCTTGTCTCTAAAGGGGTTATTTGTGACTCTATTGTTTGCAGTGGGTCATTGTATGAGAAAGAGGAAGATATCGACAAACAACAATTTCCATGCCAATGTTGTAGCCGATACTAGCACGAGATGGTGAGATATTCCTCATCAGTTTTGTCTCCGAGTGGATGGTAGATTTATTCTATTGGAACATTTTCATTTCGCAGCAATCTTATGCTGTAAACAAATAATGGAATAACTCAGATTGGTAGTTCGGTGTTCCGTGGGCGTAGTCCTAAAGACATCTTGCTCTTTGACGGCCTTCCACTACTACTGTAAACAATGGTAATTGGTACCTATTTGTCCACCTTGTAAAAGTGGTTTGATTTTAGAGTGGAAAAGTACGAAAACGAAGTCACTAACAAAGGAGCGCTCTTTGTCCAAAAATCTGAGCATTCTTGAAAAATGTGACGGCTACCGCTATCACGCAACATTAATTCGCGGACTTTCCAGATATCTATTGTTTAACTGTAGCAAAGTAAGCAATCTAAAGAAGATTCGTAATAGTATTGAGGGTTGCTTTGAAAGTGCTTCAACAGCTAAGGTCGTTTCGCACGTGAGCCCCCACCGGAAATCGAACCAGGAACCGCTTTAACCGAAGTCGATTGCGTTACTCACATGGTTAACCAGAAGCCATAAAGAATATTCCTTTTCGTTTGATGAAGAAAAGCTCTTATCTAAAATTTAAAAAGGCAAAAAACTCATCCCTTTTAAACACTCATTCCGTTTTTTAACGGAGAAGGAGTAAACATTTCTTTTATCTCTGTTATAACGCTATTCCGCCAATAACGCGGTTTTCAGTCGATGTCCTGTAAAGCGTATTAACCGGGTTTCATTGTCTTCCTCCATTTAAAATCATTCTAGATATTTAAAGTTCGCGATATCAAATTCTTTCCCCGTATTCCAGAGGTGATTAATCCAGGAATCTGTCACGCATATGCTAACGGATTCCATTAATATGGATTAAGGTTTGAAAACATGAATAAATCATTTAAAGCTATAATTGAATTCGACAGGTTTTTAAGATTTAAACGAACTAACTCATCAATAGTTCATATTTCTCATTCATACTGATTTAATTTCCCCTTATATTTCATAAATCACCAGAATTTGAAGAGATCTTACCGTGAGGTTTGATAGACCCAATGGTTTATTAAAGAGTATTAGTTTTATGAGCAATGAATCCATTGAAATATGCCTTGGCTCATTATTTATTTAAGGTGCTATCGCCTCATTTTTATCAGTTTAATCAGTTTAGACGTAATCCTTACAATAGCAGAGATTTTGTGGTTGAGGGTAAATAACTCGGAAAGTTCTTCAATTATCAATTTCAAAATCGGGAATACATAGTTCACGAGGTTGCCAATATGCTGCACTGAAGTCACCAAACCGCCAATCCAAAGGCTTTACAGAATGTATTTTCGTTCCAGCAGAAGATGCCAGAGCAGAATAACACTCGTAGAGTCCATAACAGACTAGTACTGATGTAAACCGCGACTCAACTGATATGTCTTTCAAACCATATTTGTAGAAAATCCTTCCAGGTTGTCAGCCGCTAAAGTTTTATGGAAACCAACGTTTCTGCCCCCTGACTCGGTGATCATCTTCGATGCAAAACCTCATTTTTCTCGTTTCTCAAATCACTCAAAGTGAGTTTTCTCGTTGAAGTTAGAAAAAACACCGCGGTCTCCTGAGACCTCATTCGGCGTTCAACCCGGGAGGATTATCTCTAGATAATTCGCGGGGAAATATTTAAGTCTTTCAATAGTATTTCATGAAGTTATATGAAATTTCCAAATTACCACCATATCAGTTGCGTATCTCAACAATCTATCCCTTGTAGCCCAACTGTGGCTTTACTATTCGCTATAAATTTGTCAAAGGAACAAATATGAAATACTTCATATTCATCTCTTTTTTCGCTAATTCTCACAATTATTACGTACCAATTACAAGCTCCATACGTCATTTAACAAAGCTTGGAGAAAAACTCTCTTTTACTTTTTTCTCATGTCAGTCTTTTCATGGTTGTGATTTTATGAAAGCTGTTAAGGTATGAGGGATGAGGAAGAATAAAATTTACCTAGTGATTCCTTATTGAATGCCTTTAATAATACATCTTATTCATAGGATCATTATGAAGCACTCTCGTGGGCTCTTTTCGCTCATAGCATTCTTACTTAATGAGAAGAACAAAGGCACTCACTCCTCAATCTACTGAGTTACCTGATCCTCTCTTCGTTGTTTACAATGGAGAGTTTAGGTTCATAACGGCCCTCGGGTCGAATACTTCACAGACAGTTACAAATGTAACTATATCTAGCGAACCTTTCTCTCTACGGGAGGCCTCATGTAAGGTGGCATTACCGCATGATTCTCTCTTCCGCGGTGTACCAGTTGCAACTACGCTCTCCTTTTGCATCATTGCCTTTTGCGCTTTCGCGGTTTAAGACCGCGAAATGATACTAGCTGTTTTAGACTACTATACAAAAATAATTCATTTAGTCAACATACAAAATATAACTATGCCTCTTCCGAAAATTGAAGAAACATAATAGGATGTCAATATAAGGGGCGAACATAATTAATGAGGACAAACATAAGAAGACAAAATATTAAAATCCAGTGTAATTATGAAAGATGGAGAAGGAAACCGTTAGGAATCCTTGCAAAATCAGAAAAATATAATCTATCTTTGATTGTTTGCTAAGAATTGACCACAAATTCACTGCAAATTGACCAAAATAATTCATCAAAACAACACATGCTATTATTATGATCGTGATTGGTCGATTTACAATCTCGCCCTGAATAAAGTCCTTTATTATTATTATTATTTACAGTTCCCTCTAGCGAAGGGTCCCTCTTTCCACCGGCCACATCTTAATGAGGGTGGTTGATTTATATAAAGAGTAGGGAAGTTGTTTTTTGAATCCTAAGCTTTTGCTGCCGTGTAACAATGTTAGGGTAGTCCTTATTTTTCAAAGTCGGAAAAGGAAAGACGTGCCGCATCGCACTTAAAGATTACTATTTCAACCTTTTTGGCCGTTTTTCGGTTATAAATGATGATTACGGAGCGTTTCCATACTTTAATTCTTTTGATACTTTTACCAATACATTAATAGACATTTATTGAGGTTTTCCTGATATATTAATGAAATCAACTCAGTAGTTTTGGAGATTCGGCCCGGACAGTGAGTGCGCACAGTGCACGTTGCGGCGTGCCCTCGACGCCTCTCTTAGTATCTATCAAGGTCGTTACAGCGTATTTCATCTAGTAAGACATTACCAGCACTAAAATTGGTATCTATTTCTGAACCTAGATCCCGAAATTACTTATGCGTTAAAAACTTCCAACATTTAAAAACCTTTATACCTATAGCAGGAATAATATATTTTTTCAGTAAAGTTATTTAAACGGATTTTTAAAGTTTAGATGATTCATTATATTAAAGNGTTGATTTCATTAATATATCAGGAAAACCTCAATAAATGTCTATTAATGTATTGGTAAAAGTATCAAAAGAATAAAAGGATGTAAACGCTCCGTAATCATCATTTATAATCGAAAAACAGCAAAAACGTAGAAATATGTTATGTTTAAGTGCGATGCGGCACGTATTTCCGTTATCCGATTGCTATAATATTTTGCACAATTTATTTTCTGACGATATGGAACAAATTTAGGGGGCGTCGCAAAAGAAATACATATTTTTTTCTTCCATCCAAAAGATTGAACATTTAAACAAAAGATAGATTTACCAAGTCAGTTCGTAGGAAGCAGGTTCAGGCCGTTCTGATACTGCGAGGAAGATCAGGGAAATAGATTCTAGAACAAATTGGTTCAAGAACTCCTTTTTTTCCGCGAACGATACGCCTAAGTAATAGATTAGGGAAAAGAAGTCATGTTGTATGCACCCCCTGCCATAGTCCGAAAGGTGGCTTGCAGGGTACTTACATAGACATACACAGGAATCATTAGCATGATAGGATTAAAACTTTCCATCTTTGAAGTTTATTTTCATTTTTCATCAATCTACGCTGGGATCCTATTTTAATAAAAGTTTAATAGTTTCAAATTTTCGATATGTACGAAGGTACCTCCTGCGTGTTGGACAACCGACAATCGCCAAAATTCCTCAGCAGAAACGCACACAAAGAATGTCTCTTGGGATTTGAACCCAGGTTTACCGCATTCCATGTAACTGCTCTAGCTAGCTTGCCAGAATAACAATCCATACCGTTTGAGAGACTTTACAGGCAAGGGTAAATGGTTGGTCGGATTACACACCGTTGTCCACAGCCACGACATAATACAAAAAGGGATTTTTTGAATGATGACTTATATGAGGTTGATTTACTTAGTATTGAGGATCCAAGAGAGAAATTTAAGCGTAAAAAACAAACAATAGTAGTCTTGAAAATAGTTATTGGAATAACAAATTCAAAAAATATTCATCTGCCCTAAGATTTTTGCGATGGTTCATTTCAAAATGTCGTCCCCGAAACATTTCGTTGAGAGGCGCGCTGGTCCCTATTTTTCTCAAAATCGAGATCGTCATGGAGGGATGGACCACCACGCGGATTTGGCTCTTACAGCGGTGTCGAAAAGTCCGTTTTGTTATCGGCGTCCCAAACGGTCGCAAGATTTTCTTCCAGATTCCCGTTCAAAAAGCTTCAAAGAATACGTTATACAAATTATCCCGTGTCTATCGATGTCTATTTCTACTTTTTCCCTCGCTTTTGGTAAAAGTTTGCTCTAAAATGAGGTTCCGCCATCTTGTTACATAAAAGATGCAAATATTCAACCGTGGTCATTAAGATTGACAATAATAAAGGATATAGAACAGATTTATATCATGGTATCATATTTTACCCAATAATTTTCCTTATTTGGTTTCAGCATAAGCTTGAACTTCGCGATAAATCTAAGACCGGCATTTTTCGCAAAACTTTGTCAAGTTTGACCCCCTGTATCATTCTGGTGCGTAAAAGTTAACATAAATGAATTACATAGTTGAATGCAAAATTTACTCGAGTGGCCGTGCGAAGTTTCAAAGTCCTCACTCAAAACAAAACCCTTTTTGTATTTTTGGCCAGCTCTTTTCGATTCTAGCACTGTGCGTCGGTAGAAGCTGTCGGTAAAATAGAAGACCCAGCTTCGAGTTCCGATCCTGTCCGAATGTTTCATCACCGTTTCTCCTTGGGAATATTCAAAGCCTCATGACTTATCGTGCAAAAGATTTCTATACCTTTTCTCGTAGGCATCATATTTTTATTGGTGTTCAGTACTCAGCTTCATTGAAATTAAATGTACTCAACTTCTGTCGCATAATTTATCAAACCAGACTCTCGCGTAAAACCAATTTCCTATATCTTTGTTTTTTTAGCTTCTTTTAACAGTATGAAGAAAACTTCATCTTCGTCCTTCACTCGCACTTCCCATTATCCTAATTCCTTTTTATTTACTCCTACGATTTTTTCTTTCGTAGAATTTCCACGAACGTAACTCCCACGAAAGACAAGACCTGCCTGTATAGTAGTAGTAGTAGTATTGTTAAAAGTGTTTCGACAGCTGAGGTAATTTAGGCTCCCACCGGGATTCGAACCCCTGGACCGCTTTCACTGAAGTCAAACGCGTTGCCCACTTGGTTATTCGGGAGCCCACCTGCCTGTATATTCATTACATGGATAACTGACATGACTCCCTTTTAGGAAGTAATTTGAACCCAGCACCAATGCCTACAGTATTAATTCTCTCAACTTTAACGAGGAAAATATGTATGAAATTGATAACTTCTCCACTAGACAGGATTCGCCTTCACGTCCGCTAACTTGATAACTCTATTCAACGAATCCTTCACATGGTTCAGCGTCTCAAAAACGCGGCTCGTCTCGTTTCCAAATCAAAACTCCCACCTCGCTTTCTCACGTCCTCACCGAACAAACACCGCGGTTCAATCTCCGCCCTCTACGGCTTCACCTAACCCTTAAGAGTTTCCTCGGAAGCTGACCTTGAGCTATAATCCATTTTCAGTAAACCCTACTTATTACTTTTCTCCCGGTGTAGGACTCATTTAATGTTCGGTCGTTCTCTCCTCTTTTCCCAGAACCTCGTTTCAAGGCTGTATCACATCTCCTAGAGGACTCCGTGAATTTTTCTGATGAATCTGAAGCATTAGGGAAGTTCAGCTACTACTAAGAATTAGGGCAGTTCAATTAGGGAAGTTCATACGGTATTGAGTAAATGTGTCCCTCCTTTTGAGATTTCCTTAAACATACATATATAAAAATATGGAGAATCTAACCCTTCGTTACTAATTGCCAGAAATATATTCATTGACGGGACAATGTATACTGGCGCCCCAAGCGTGGAATGTTTCAATCACCCGATTCTATATTATTTCTTTGATATCGTCCAGTTGAGAGGTTTGCAGAATCCTTTGATAAAATGATAGAATTTTTCGGTAACTCGATATATATAGAGATAACATACTATTAAGTTAACCCGAATCAAAGAGAGGGAAAATCCTCATTCTGCTACATAACTACACTTTCACATCGGATCGTTGTGAAATGTTTAAAGATAAGAGATTGAATTTCATCCTCCTTCCGCCTCGCTTTTGACCATTATCTTTCGAATTTATATTCTCAGTTCTTTTGCGTGTTCTCTTGATTTTATCCTATTCCCATTTTTGTCAATGTTAATGAATAAGGAAATTGGATTGAGAGTCAAAATCTTCGCTCCGACATTTTTCCGACTAAAGCGATGCCTTGTTGAATTGGATCGTTTGACGGGCCCCGAGTACATTATTCTTTTCATCACTTGGTATATTAACCTGGCCAACATAGCGGGGAACACGAGTTTGGTGAAAGCGGTCCCCATTTCGATTCCCGGAGTGGGGCGCGACGATAACTCTCCATCGTGAAAATAGGGAATACTCCTGAATGTACTGCAGATTCATTGCGCTCAATAAATGCCAATAAGGTGGCCTAGCGGTCCACGCGCTGGCCACGTGTCATCGATTGAAAATGCCGATTGCTTAGAACATATCCCACGTTGCGCCATGGATTTTATTTCCAACTAAAGATCTCGCAGCCTCACCTTTAAGGGTACTGTCAACGTACATATACGAGGATTCGATATGTGATTTATAAACGTATCGAAATATGGGTACTCATTCTAATAGGTACAAATAAGAATGGTTCGTGAATTCCGTATGTACACCCGTATTTATACATCCCCCACAGGTCGAGACGTTTATTTGCCCCAATAGATACTTCTTACGGTCATAATTGGTCATACCGCCACACATACAAATTTAAAATTCTTATATCTGTTTTATATATAGAAAGATATAGTTTATATAGTTGTCGTGCGTTTTCAATCTCAATAATAATGTATTGCTGTAGTTATCATAATTGTACATTTATACATCTTCGTGTAAATGGTCGTTAAATTACTATTTTTTCTCCCAATTCAATCTCACACTGAGACAACAATCGCTATATTATAGGTATAAACACTCATATGAAACTTCAGATTGTATTTCATAAGGTCCCTCGTAGTAAAGTATTACACAAATGAAAAGTTGGGAGGGATAATGAAAAAGAATTTGAATGAGTAAAGGACTTTCTCTATTACTGAGATCAACGAGTAATACTGAATGGTATTAGTTCCAACCTCCTTAAAGTGACCTCGGGCATCCAGCAGGGTAACGTAATCGGACTGTTACTATAGGTACATAGTATATATAAACGTCCTTACTAAAACGATCGATAGTAAAAGAGTATTAGATACCTGCGGATGACATAGTAATTTAAAGTGAAATGAAGAGTAAAGAAGATAGATTAATCCTGTCGGATGACTGACAGATTAGTAAAATTGTACGATGATAAGCAATCAGAGATTAATTTAGAGAGGCGTTCTGTCGATACCATGCGTATGCCATGGAAGCATTTGCGAAATAGATACTAGGATTAGTTGCTAGTCTAATTTTCCTCTAGAACTTGAAGAATTCTTCTAAAATTATTTTTTCCAATTTGAGACGGCCATTATGTTCTTGCACTTGCAGTACGGTTTCTTAATTTTTTTAGAATTTCCGCTTTTGTTCTGTATGAGTTAGCGCGGAAGGACGAACATCGTCGACTAACTTCCATATCACTAGATCTGCCTAAGATTTTGTTATAAAAGCCCGAAAAGATGGAATTAGGTTCTAACATGAAGAATTTGATCCCAATATTTACCTAAACCAAACGGATTACTTTGGATAATAGTAAATTTTTGGTAATTTAGACTGAAATTCACGATTGAAATATTCGAAAAAAAACGAAAAACCTTGTTTGAATCTGACAATATATAAGTAAAATCTACCAAATCCTGGACTGAAAATGTTAAAAACTATAATCAAATTCGATTAGAAACCGAGTACATGACAAGTAAGTATTTTTCATCGTCACGATGCTTGTAAAATCTGACATTCCCATCAACTCTGCCGAAACACGTGCAATTAACATTTTAAAAATGCGAATTTTTGTAAATTACAACGTATTATTTTCCAATAAAGTGCCTAACCCACTTTATTATATATCCTGTACCCGAGTTTATATAGCAATAATCTCGCTCTAAAACAGCCATGATATTTTATTATTAAATAATATAAGGAAGAAGAGATCCCCACTGCGTTGATGCTCGAGGTAAGGGCCTCGTAAAACCGTTATCGCCCCCGAGGATGCAATGAAAGGATCACAAGTGGTGGAGTAGATACTTGAGAACATATGTCCCCCGGAGGTGCCACGTACATTTTCTTTATAAACTAGGTTTGGTTTATACTACGATGCTAGTTACGAGTCATAGCGTTGCAGATTGATTTAGCTTCTCATTGTATGTAAAGTGATTCGGTGATGGACCCTGTAATGCAAACGTTTTACTATCCGTTCCGCTCATTCATACTTAGATACCCTAATTTTCACTTTATATATTTTATGAATTTCATGGGAGAAGAGTATGAGAAACATTATGTGGATTAAATCAACAGATGATTGATTTACTACACGAATTCCGTCAGTAAACAACGTAATTATTGCAAAATTTTCCACACATGAGACATGAATGGGAACTAATTTACCGGTGGATACTCTCTTTAAATCTCACCCACAATCCAACACCCCAGAATTCAATTACCTTATTGGAAATTAAATGAGTTTTTATGCTCGAACTAAGTATTTTAGTCACATATTTTACATCATATTTAGTCCATGTTTCAGACGACGGCATAATTTCCGAATTCAGTCGTGTAATTCTTTGTAGTAATTTTCTATCTTCATAAACACATCGTCTTACGAATTATGCTTAGAATCTACTATTCATATCAAGGAGCTGAGCAGAGGAGGATTCATAATTAGGTGTAATAGGAGCCAGATGAGGGCTTCATCCATATGAGTGGCTTCAGTAAGACTGCTTCTGAACTCTCAGTAACGTACTACAAATTGTTCTTCTTTTTCGCTTCAAGACAATCTTTTTAAATACGTTTATAGAATATATTAAATTGTTTACGTCACTATATAAATTCTTCCCATCATTCTTCGTAATTCATAGATATAGTATGTATAGAATTCAAAACTTGTTTATTTATTCTTGCCGTAGTTTGGGGACTGAGATTTCAATCAGATGTATGTCTATGTAAGTACCCTGCAAACCTCATTTCGTTGTGTGGCAGGGGGTGCATGCACCATATCTCTATTTCCCTAATCAATTACTTTCGCGTATCGTTCACGGAAATAATGAGTTCTTGAATCGATTGGTTCCAGCGTTTATTTCTCTGATTTTTCTCGCAGTATAGGAACGGCCATTTTTGAGCATAGAGTAAATAAATGCACCCAAAAAGTATTCTCGTATTATTTGTATGTTATAAGTTACCGAGAATCGAAAGAAATGGCATTAAGTAGGGAATATTGAGGCATATGAACGTTAAAGGGTATGTATGTACCAGATTTTGGAATGGAATTAAAGGCTGAGATTTATGATTAGCTTGGCTATTATTTTAATTCAAATCTCTGTGATTGACCCGGAGTTTAAATACAGTTCCGTATTATTATAATTCGCGAGACAATGGTTTTGTGACTTAACACTTTTCTCCTTACTCTTCTAAACTTATTCGCGCCTTTAGTAGCGTATTTGAATTATAATACATTACAACTTTGATTACTCTTCCAATTTGATGACTGCATTCAACGATAGCTTCCAATGGCTTCAAAATCGAACTCCTAACGCAAAATTTTAGGCAAAATTCCATTTGAGTTCTTAACAAGAGAATCTTCCATATGCATCCCTTCTAATGGCAACAAAAAATATATTTTACGGAAATATTTACGCGGATGAAATGTTTTCTGAAAATTCGGGAAGAAAAACTTATTTCTCCACTCAGCCAGCAGTAGGTTAGACCGCGCTTTCAACCAATCAATTAAATTCATGTTCAATGCTAGAGGAACAGACCGTGTTACTCCTCTGCTGAAAGAATTAAATTGGCTACGACTCGAATCCAGACGTAAGCTCCATACACTTAATCTAGAACAAAAAATTCTTAACCAATGTTGCCCTACTTATCCTTTCTCATATTTCAAATGTTTGAATAATCACCATATCCTATTTACTCACCCTTCAGATAAACTTACGATACCAATGCATTGAACGAATATATGCTGAAAATCGTTTTTTGTATTGGGAGACAAATATTGGAATAGTCTCCCGTTCCTCAGGATCAGGGAATTATTATTTCCTTAATTCAAACACATAGTATCCAATTTACTTTCAAGTGAAAATACCTTGTACAATTTCTGACTTTTTCTTGAGTTTCCTTTACTACGTTTACACTCTATTTTCTCTCTATCATTCTTTTTATTGCCATATTTCATATAAAGCATAAATGATTTATTAGTTATTCACCTATTCTATAGATCAGATTACTCTCTCTTCCCCCTTTTTCAGAGTTACACCATTGTTTATACATCCCATAAGGGCAGCATGTACCGATAAATTATCACGCGTGACCAATTTGTTTGGTATCGCCTGCATCACCCTCTACATATAGTACATTTATCATCTCTGTGTTTTCGCTCTTTTTTTTCGCCCCCTTCTTGTGTGGGTGTTTTCCCGCATCGTGGGTTTTTCTCCATAAACATCCAGTTGAGGATAATTTCCCCACAACCCAAATCTTTGTGTTTTTATAAGTATCTATATTTAGTTATATGTATTAGCTTATATTAGCAATATTTTATATACTAGTTTTAGAATTTTTCTTTTACTCATGTTTGAAGTATTGTTGAGATTTTTTA
>KZ308664.1:366692-407870 GCA_000376725.2 Ladona fulva
ATTTCTTCTTCCTATTTGTATTTTAGTATATTTACCTCATTGTTCATCGTGAGTTCATCGTAATGATGCATAATATACGATCTTAAATAATCATGCTACTTAGATACCATTTGGTGTTCTTCTCATTACTATTTCTTAAAATTTACATGTTAAGTGCCTCATACCCATGTTAAGTGTACATCGCCCAGCAGGTAGGGAGCACTGTACAGTGAGCGCTACCTTAGGTAGGGTTCACTGTACAGTGCTCCCTACCGGTTAAGTGCTCCGTGCCTCCTACACCGGCTCAATACAGACTATGAAGCATGAGAGCTTGGGAAAAACTACAACATAACATGTCAACATCCTCATGTAATAGACACCCGAGTAATTCTAACGTCAGAGGCGTAGCCAGGATTTGTGCGTGAGGGGGTTTAGGGCCATGTATCTTTTAGGTATTTTTGTATCAGTCTTGTTCATGGCTGTGATGATTTGAAAGCTACTGAGGTATGAGTTATTCTTAATCGTGCATTGATTAAGGTTTCTCATTATTATGGAAAAGTGTTACTCATAGATTCGTTGTGCTTCCCTAACATGGGCTTGTCCTGGTTATAGTATTCTGGCTCAGTGGGAAAGAAAGGGCAAACTACCTCACTCCTCATCTTGCCCAGTAAGCCTCATTTCCCTCTCCACGTAAAAATGGAAAAGTAATCGTGTAATACGAGGGCACTCTATAAAGCTACCCGTTTATTTTCTTTTGCATCTGTACTAGAACTGTTTCACAATTATTTCTCGAGTAAGATTAACCATGTATTTCATGTTGAATCTTGTTCACAACTTTGAGCTGCATTTTAACCATGCCGTCGTAATTGATTTCTTTGAGGTACTTTTAGAGTTTAGAGTATTCCCAGGTGGAAAGCCCCAGGAAAACAATTGTTATCTTCAGAAAGAGGCAAGTTCGAACGAATAATTTTGAGAGATTTATTTGTGATTGTCCGAGGTTCAAAGCAGTATTCTTTCGTTCACTAAAATACGTAAATGTTAAGGAATTTCCATCGCATTCACTAAATAACTTTCGTAAATTTTACAAAAATTTCCATAAAATGTGTCGTGATTTCAGTTCAAAATCTATATTCGATGTATGAAAAAATTATCGTTATTACAATTTTTCTCGTGTTAAGGATTTAGTCCGACCATTTCGTCACAAAAGTAAAATGGTCAAAAACGAAATGGCAAATAAACTTTACCTGTAATTCTTTCGAAATGCACTAAAGTTGGATTCATAAATATGTTCCCGATGTTGATTTTTATAATAAAAAATTGCTATTTTGTAGATCAAGACCGTCCTCTCTGTAGACCCTTAGTCTGGTNGTAGATCAAGACCATCCTCTCTGGAGACCCTTAGTAAAATCCAGGGGCATGAATACTTCTTCCCAAAATCTAATGAAAATATATACTAATTTATTTTAACATGTATACACCGATAATCTCCAGCGGTGTTCTTATAGCATAAATACTATATGCGTTCCTTTCTCAAGTTTTTGTTCATTGTTGGGGGGTTAAACCCCCTCCCGCAAAAACCACCCCCTTTGCTACACCTCTACTTTTAATTCATCATAAATTCGATATTAGCAGGCGTGACTTCGTGGAAAGCCATTGCAGAAGGATACACTTGGTAAATTTTCCACGCTGTATTTATTAGCGACTGGTTTCGTAAGTTGACTTACATCTTAAGGCAAAGGGTAAGATTTTTGCACATCATATATATGGTGATTGAGGGGAGGGAGGGAAGAAAGGAGTAGGTGCATCAGGGAAATATTTTGCTCGGTAAGGAAAGAAGGGGTGAAGGGTTCAGGAACAATTGCTCGTTTGCTAGCATTCCATCCTAGGGGAAACTCCTAATCTTCACTTCCTCCAGGAGGTCTAACCGACGGGAATTTTCTTCATGATGGAGGCGTTTCGGCTTCCTTACCTTTTTCCGGTTCCTTCGACTTCCTTACCTTACCTTACCGGCTTTTAATTCATCATTACATGAGTGTTTCTATTACATGAAATTCATAATCTGACCACAGCTCTCGAATGCATCTATTGGCATGACAGAATTGGCATGAAGAAAACATATTTTATACAGTGAATACTGAAATATTATGTTTAATAAAGTATTTTGTTGGATTAATCTAATATTTATCTCTAGCATAATTGCTATAGGCCATCCATACTGTTGGTTGTTCTCATGAAGGGGGGGGTTGCACTCCCTAAACCACCCTCTTGGCTACGCTTCTGTCTAATATCATCCCAAGTTTCAAGTGGTATTATTCAGAAGGCCGAAAAAATGCGTAGAATACCTCTTCATCACCCCCAAAATTTATTCCTTTTGCGAATGAAGATTAGAAGTAATTACCGAGCAGTCAAAATAAGTTACAGGGGAGAGTGAATGAATCTGAGAAATTTATTTCCACCAGCAAACATTGTTGATGGCTCAGAATTCCGGAGGCTGATAATGTACGTGAACCTTTGTCTAATTCTTCACTTTCAAGCGGCGTCGCCGTGGTGATCAATATCCTAGTCGAGGTCGAGTTTATGCTTGCTTTGTCACCGTTCTCGTAAGACTACGTGAGAAAAAGAGTTCCGCGAGGAATAAACGATGATAGTTGCCTAATATTTTTTTCCCTAAATTCGACTCAAGGTAATTTTACGATTATATTTTGCGGGTATTTCAGCTAGTTTTAGAGATGAAAAACCGGCGGACTTTGTGAACACTCATAGCGGGATTTTCGTCACTTCCTGAAATAAAATCACGCACTTATAGAGTACTGTTTCCCAATCTTCTTTGTCGTATTGCCGTTACTATACCTGGTCCACCAACCAAATTGCAACGTAATATTAAATAAACAAATTAAGTGAGAGTAAAATAGATTTACTTGGGTATTAAATCGATTTTCCTTTGGACGATTTTGACGTTCAACTATTTGAATGCTGGAAAACGCCACTCAAGTCCGGCCTGATAATTTTATTTGCGGCCTAATAGATTCTTATGCGGCCGAAGGGTATCAAATAAGGCCATTTGAGGATGAAAAGTTTTGATTTTTAGTTCATATTCAATGGTGGTGCGAAAAATTCCAACTAGATCTTAATGTGAGAAAATGCCCTGTAGATTAATTCTTCGAAAGGAAACAATTTCGTCAGAACCTCCCGTGCAAAGTAAATGGAATGAATGTAAATGTAGTCGACTCAGTTGAATACCTCAGAATTACTTACGAACAACTTAAACTGGAGCACACATATTCGGAAAATCTGCGGGAAAGCAACTAAAGATATAAAGCGCACTGTAGGTAGATGCGATGAAAAAGTTAGAGAGCGATGTTATTTCACCCTGATATAGCCCAATCTAGAATATGGTGCGAGTATATGGGATCCAGCGGATGAAACGTATGCTCGCGAACTCGAGAAAGTGCAGCACAAGGCGATTTGATTTGTTAAAATATACTACGATAGAAATCTTAGGGTTACGCAAATGCTATCAGACGCAGGTTGCAATCTTTGCAAAAAAGAAGATTATAAGGCTGGGATTGGTTGATAAATTTAGAGAAAGTATATTTGCCGAAGATGTAGTCGGTATTATGCGACCTCCTCCTATTTTTGGCTGATCAGATAATGAGGGTAAAATAAGAGAAATAGGTGCGAAGACAAGTCGTGTTAGGGCCTCATTTTCTCCGCGAACGATATAACAACAGCTAAAGAGGTTACTCGAACGCTTGGTGGTACACTTACAATTAGTGGTACACCCCACGCCTAAAGGCGGCTTGCAGGGTATTGATGTAGATTAGATGTAGAAAAGGCTTCCCACCTCTGAGAAAGTACTGATGCGGAAACGAAATTATAATTTACGAATTAATTTAAATATAACGGGAGTTTAATTCCTAATGTATTATTATTATAATTTTTAGTAACAATATTAAAAACTCCTAAAACTATCAAACAAAGTTTTTGATGGTTTTAGAGTTTTTAACTTTGTTACAATTATAGCCATCAGTACTACTATAAGTCTATAAAGTTAAGACTATCCTACTGATATTATTGGATAATATTTTTAGAATTAATAAAGGTGATCAATGATCAACCAAATCAACGAAAACTAATTTATGACTCGAGCACTAACGTTGGCTAAGGTACGGCAGTGATCGAATATTCTGTTCCACGAATATAAGGAACGTGGTTTTGTAAGGCCTCTGTTTCAGTTAGGCTGAAATTTTTCCTTTGCCAAGTGCTTCTTTTTCTTAAAGAGGTGATGATTGTAGGCGATAATGAATCTCTGGTGAACCAAAAAACACAGATAAATAGTAATTAATGAAAACGTTTCCTAGAAAGGTATTAAGAAGGAAACTTCGTTCTCTGAGGCAACTTAATTTTCTGGCTGCGATCCATTTAAATAGTCCTACTGCTGAAGCCAGACTAAAAGCCCCATGTAAATGGTTATCTGAATATTCATCGGTCTGCGGTGGTAGCTCAGAACAAGCAATTTTCGCCCTGTATGATAATTATTCCACGAGAGGCTGAAAGTCGATCTATGAACCGTGAATAATCGCGGAGGTGAGGAGTCTAATCAGACGCTACTATGTTTCAAATTCATCTGCATGGGTAGTTTCCTGGAGAACCGGAGGATTACAGATTACTATTGGGAAATTTTGCAACTCGCGATCGGATTCATTCCTCAACTCCTCTTCCCTTCCTTTCATGGATTGTTAATTCTCCCGTAGTCATTACTGCGAGGAATCTACTGAGTTTATGATCATAGAAAAATAAAGATTATATACTTTGCGATGTATACAAAGAACGTGGTTACCACTCAACTATTTCGATTTCATGATTTTTATCGTACGTTAATGACGGTGTCCGGCATGAATTCATGCTAACGACCGTATCTTCGTCTATGCAATACATTGCACCATGAATTATTTCCAATATTAGCAGTAGTTAAAACATATGCTCAGCGTTACACGTTTCCCATCGAAGTTGTTCAGTTAGCGTTAATAATTTATTGTGATACGTCGGCTAACAAAGAGCTTTCGATGTTTTTTGGACTTGGCTAATTAATGCGGATTTGGGTGGCGAATTTCAGGTGGATGAAGTCCGTAAGGACTCAAAAATCTAAAAAAGTAAAACATCAGATACTTTTTCTCTCCGTCAGTGGCAAAAAAAGTATTTAATCGGCAGTTGTCTGATCAGCGGTTACGAGACGTGTACCATAAAAACCAAAAGGAAAACGTTTTGTGCATCTAACTGATAACGTTTACGTTGAAAGGAAAGAGAAATGACATTCGGATACATTAATGAAGGACATTCAGGATAAAGGAAGTCCAGAAAAGAAATGTCCTATAAATTATACGTTTAAATTTTGTTTAAATTAAACAATTCATACAAGTTGTTGGAAAAAAGTTTTAAGCGAAATTCCACCTTCATTCCACTATTCATTTGAGATTTCAGTTACAAAATTCCAAATAAGAATAATGGTTATATCTACGAAACGTTTTTGTTTTATTCCTAATAGTACAGCGATTTCCACAAGTTGTTCTTCTTTTGAGGCACTTTCCTCAACTTTTCGCTCGAGCTCCATTAACCTGCTCTCCAATTCGTTCAGAGAATTATTTTTATTTGCCTTCCTTTTTCAAGTAAAATATTAGGATGTGCACCGGTTGAACCCCTTCTTTTTTGAAATCGCTTCTTCAGAAACTAATTTTACAAAAGTTAATCCGGTACTCATTGCCTGATGCATAACTTGACATTTAAATAAAATTTTTTCAATTACCATTGATTAGTAATTTAGTGAACACGTAGTTTAATTACTAAAATTCTACGTTAGCTCTTTACTTTCGAATTTCGTCTGTCTATTTAATATATTGTCTTAGAGAGTCTTCGATCTTGAGATGGTTCCACGTAGAGCGGATACGTTTGTCTAGGGAGATTTTACATTCGACAGTAGTGTTTCGGCTATGGTAGAATCCCTCGGCTGGACTTCGCTTAAGGATAGAAGACTTCATTACCGACGTAAGCTTTTCGAAATGTTTATCACTACAGATCTTTTCGACGAGATAGCTGATATTGTTATTCCAGTTAGCAACGAGCGCGAGCTCCGAGAGAAAACTGAGAAGCGATTTAGGGAAGTGATTGCCAGGACGGATAGTTACTTCTGGTCGTTTTTCCCTCGAAGTATTAGAGAAGCTAATAACAGTTAGAGTGCGATAGGACTATCGGTGTTTTTACACCCCCTGCCACGCGCCATTGGCAACTTCGAGGGTTTAAATATTAATGTACTGTTCAGAAGACTAAGACAGTGCAGTCCGATCCGGAACTGAACCGAAAACAGAAAAAAACATTTATGCTGGAGTACAAACCGAACCGTAATTTATTCAGCACCGGTTTTCGGTTCCTAAGACATCACATTTTACTTAAGTGTAATCGTAGAGAGGTTAAGTGAACGTGTAACCACGTGCCTTTACAAGATTCGTTTTGATACGCTGTTGATGGAAATATGTAACACGCGAACAAAATATATTTGCTTTAGATATTCTCACTTAAGGGTGAATCATCAACAATATATGTATGTATTTAAATATTTATCAGAGTGGTATTTTTAACAAAAAGATCAGAAATCAGAATTTTAAAAGAGAGACTCGATCGAGAAACCGAATATTCTCTGTAATACGAAGAGCTGGAGGCAGAGAGGTAAACAAATAATTAAATTATCGTAGAATTCCTTTTATTCCTTCCCAGTCAGGAGGGTGTGCTTCAGTTTCTCCCCTTCTCATAGGGGAAGCCCTGTAATATAGACGGGTCGTTCTCAGAGGAAAGAGTCCATCTGACGCTTAAATTAGAAACACTGAAATATATGACAGGGAAGGAAGTGGAGGCAGGCGATAGAAATGACGGAAGAGAACGAGATATGGGCAGGATAAAGGGAGAAGGAATGGGGGAAGGAGCATATGAGAGAAAAAGAGAGATTGAGGGATGTATTTTTATTAGCATCGTTATTTCCCTCTCTATTGGAAATGTTAGGTAGGAGTGGGAAGAGATTGCTAAAAATGGCAGGGAAGTAAAAAAACAGAGGTTTAAAAAGAAACATGCCAAATTAACTACTCCCACATACAGATAGAAATATCACTCGATTATAATAAATGCGCTGTGAGAAATAGTCGAGAGAGAATTTTTTCGATGATATTTATGAATAACTATTCTCTTTCTAGCAACTAAGAGCATTTTTAATGAACTGGTAAACAAGGTAAATTGACGCTGTGAATGCTGAGACAAGGATGGCACTCAGATAATACAGAATACACAGATGAGTAAAATATTTGCATCATTCATCCACATGCACGAAAGAGGGTATAGAATCCTTTACTTAAATATGAATGAAATTAACTAATGAATTAAATTATTAATGAAAAACAGGAGCAGAAATACAGTAATATACAATGAAGAATTAAAGTTTATGGATGGAAAAGTAAAGATGAGGTTCTGGCCATCCAATTCGAGGGAATAATGGAAAGTAGCGATGCAGTGTGCAAATATAAAACGGGGGTAACAAGATAGAAAGGGAAAAAGCGAGATTTAAAGCAAAGAAAGAGAATGGATAGAGAAATTAGAAATCTGAGACGCACTTATTTGGAAGAGAATAAGACAACATAAGCTTCCCATAATCATAATATAACCCATAATCCGAAATATTATCTAGGAAAACTAATTAAAAAGGAGCTAGAGTGGAAAAAGTCTGAAGTAGTCGTCTTAAAAGAAAGAACAATTCGTAACTTCCACAGCAATTTTTTATTAAATAATGTCGTGAACGAGTTGACGTCTGCCGTGGAAGTTACAAAGTGATTTTTTAAAAGATGTTTGTGAAAATCTACGAAGCCATGCCATACTAATTTATTGAAGATAGTAGATTTGAATAAGTCAATAAAAGCTTAGTTATCTAAGCTTAAAGTATCCGTTGTTCGAAATAAGGAAATGGAATATGAAGCACATACGTTAACCTACAAATAGTAAAAATGAATATATTTACATTTAAATCCTGCAAGCCGACAGTGGCGCGTGGCAGGGGGTGTAAAAACACCAATAATCCTATCGCACTCTAACTGTTATTAGCTTCTCTAATACTTCGAGGGAAAAACGACCAGAAGTAACTATCCGTCCTGGCAATCACTTCCCTGAATCGCTTCTTAGTTTTCTCTCGGAGCTCGCGCACGTTGCTAACTGGAATAACAATATCAGCTATCTCGTCGAAGAGATCTGTAGTGATAAACTTTTCGAAAATCTTACGTCGGTAGTCAGGTCTTCTATCCTTAAGCGAAGTCCACCCGAGGGATTCTATCATAGCCGAAACACTATTGTCGAATGTAAAATCTCCCTTGACAAACCTAGCCATCCTGTGTTGAACCATCTCAAGATCGGAGACTAATCCTACTTCCCGAGGATTCCAAATGGTACAGCAATACTCGAGAAGAGGTCCAATTATGGAAAAGTACACTATTTTCTTTAAACTCGATGAACATCCCCTGAGAATCCCACTGGCTAACCTTTACATCTCATTCGCCTTTCCTACTACGCTTCGAATATGCTCTTTGAAGGAAAAACCAAACTGAGCGTAACTCCTAGGTGTTTATATCGTCTCACAAACTCCAAAGGATGTCCTGAGATATGATAAGGTGCGCAGGGAGCATTGGTAGAACGCGTAAAAGATATAGCTATGCACCTCTTTACATTCAAGTCGAGTTTCCAATCACTGCACCAACCTGTAATAGATCGGTCTGTAAACAACCTGTGTCATCCTGTGATACGACTTTCCTGTAAAGAACACCATCATCGACAAATAGCCTACCATTGCATTTAACAGTATCCACGAAATCGTTAATGCAGATTAGAAACAAATTGGTCCTAATACATTTCCCTGTGGAACATCGGATGTGACGCAAACCTCATTAGACAAAAGTCCGTCCAATGCGACACGCTGCGAACTGTTTCGACAAATTATTTTATCCATTCAACAACTTTTCCATCAACTCCACAAGTCATCAAGTCATGCATTAGCTTGGCGTAGGATGCTCTATCGAAAGCTTTCCTGAAATCTAGAAATACGGCATCAGTTTTAATACCCTTATCAACTGCTTTAACTGTGTCGTTGAGAAAAAGGCAAACTGAGTCTCGCATGACCTACCTTCACGGACACCGTGGTGGTATTGACTAATTACCCCTTATAATCTAGGAAACGCATTATTGAACTCGCTAAATATTAGGTTTAAAAACACTCCTAAGCCATATGTCGGCATGCGGAAATCGCGTTTAAAAACAAACGGGAAGCTCCGCATTACCGATTTCAAGGAAGTCCCTATGCGCAATTCAGGGACTATATCCCCATAATCAAGGGCTCCTGGATAGGAAATGTAAAGGACATAGGAGTGCTTTTAAATCTCTAATTCATAAACAGCCGTGCTCCAACTTTCTCTTCCTTCGCTAAAATATGCTTAAGTGTTTTACAAAAAAATCGACGTTAATGATATTGGTCGGTGGTCAACCGGTTTCGAGGAATACCCTAGTAAAAATATACCAATGATACGAAAGCAGAAAATACTAGGTATGAAATAGAACAGAGCATACGAGTCAAACGAGTTAGAAAGGAGCCCAAGAAGTAGTAAAAAAATAAAACGAAAATATGAAACGCGATAAACCCTTGAATATAGACTAATAGAAAGGTCTATTTGTAAATTCCGCGTGAACCCATAAAGAATACCAGGGAAAATAACACAAGAAAGGAAGAATCAGAAAGAGAACGAAGTGGGAGAATTTTAGGGAAGGCACGACTGGTGCGAAGGTTAGCCAAAAAAGGATGGGAAGGGACAGGGAAAGGCTGGAATAGGGGAAGGGCACGGGTTGGGGGCGTGCCCATTTCATTCGTGGCCGTATTCACTCCATTATTCACACAGAGGTGTGGAGTAGGCGAGAAAACGGTTAGGCGAATGAAGAACCCATACGCGGCTAACTAGAAATGGGAGGGGGATTGCGGAAACGGGGAGATTCTAGTCGAGGTATGGAAGGGAAGAGAGGTGTCGAAGAGGGCATTAGAGTGCCTTCGTTTATCGTATCGCTGTGCGGGTGGAGGAACTAAGCGTTCTGGTGCGTCGTTGATGGGAGGCGCATACACCGCTGGCCATATCGACAGAATGACGAAGATGAATTACCGAAGAGAGGATGGGTGGGTAACAGCTATGTCTGGCTGACAAAATCCCCATCTCTCTCCATCCCTCTACCCACTATTTAACCCCCCTACCCTCGGGCTGAACCACCGCTTCTCGCCCACTCGCCCAGATAGCATCAATTGGATGTGGGCATCCTCCCACATGTGTGGACGCGATGGGCTTTGGCGTATAATAATTCTTTTTCCCCCCGAAGATATAGAGCGCTCGCCGGGATGAGATGCTAACGAACCTTCCAGAGGTAGTCGTCCGTCTCGAGAGCGTGAAATATAAACTCTAAATCATATTCAGAATATAGATAAGGGGAAAGAAGGTAAAAAATGACTCGTGCTCGAAACGTTCCGAATTAATTATATGGGGTAAATATGCATGGGTGACGAAAGCTCCTGCAGCAACCTTCTTTGCGCTTGCGTTCTGAGATAAATTAAAGCTTCGGTGGTAAATTTTTCAGCCGCCCGCGGCGAATTCGATGGTTGTTCAAGAGGAAAACGCCAAGCGAATAAGAAGCGCGGGGTAGACAACGAAAAATTTCGAGGGGAAAAGTTTCAATAACCGTGGTAATTGTTAACCAAGAGGAAATGCTTTTGGAGCACCCTTCCGAGCTAACGCTATTATTTCTGCATTTTCAAGAGCTATGCATAAACGTAGCAATTGCGATGCATACAAAAAGTGGCTTGTTACAAGCATTCAAAAGTTAAGCTTGCCGATGAAAACTAATAGGGAGTAACTATGAGGATACTTATGGGGCTACTGAAAGGAATACGCTCGTGAGGAGCCTAGCAATTACTTTAATCATATGAAAGAAGTGAAATGAAATCAATGTCGGGTTAATAATATTGTGATGAGTGCGTAAGTTTTGAAACACGGAACAAGTTTAATGCAAATGGAAGAATGTGAATTTTGCAGTGTAAATATAATGCTACTCAGCAACATCATCAGTACCAGTTTCTTTTTATTTACTCGTCGTTTTCATTACATGTCCTTTTACTCGCATATTGCTCCATATAGATGTTATCTATGGTTGTTCGCGTATTTCAGTATCATGACATTCGTGCGCGAATGGCATCGAGGCGTTATTTTTATGCTATCTTGTAAAAATATCACGCAAAATGGCTTTTGCTTCTGCTTACTATCAACTATAAAATCAATTTTATGCTTCTTGGTCACCACAGAAGACATAACTGGGACTCTCACACTTCCAAAGATAAACAAGCAGCAAGAACAAAATCAGAAACAACCATTCGTGAAAATTCCCTCAGTGTTGAATAACCTCTTTCAATTAGGCTCATTCATAATTAACCGGTATGGCATCATTCCGCGGAGGAAGAAGGGATAGCCTCCGACCGGGACCATTTCAATTTCCTTCGGACCACAACAATATTATATCAAGCCTCTCTCTCGTACACCCCCCTTTTACGATGCGGAATCCTCACTGTTCCCTCCATCCGAAATAGCCTCTACACGTGGCCAAACGATATCTTACCAGGCCAGGCTGACTTCCTCCCTGCTCTCATCCCTACCACCGCTACTCAGCCCCCCACAAAGCTTCCCACCCATTTTACACCCACCCATCATTCCCGAAACCTCACTTCAACACCCGCCCCCGGCCTCCTCCAGCGCGATCCATTGCCTCTCGCATCTCCGATCCTCGTTCATATCCCTCCTAACCACTCTCTCAATTTCACTTGCACCGTATTCCTTCTCTTTTCTACTCTCTTCCTTGTCATTGCATCCGCCATTCGCTCGCCCATGTTTCATCCTCCAACATTTCTCTCCCCTCCGTTTCGGTATGCGGGTTCCATTACGACAACGTGCACGCGGACACAGTTTGCCGCTTCTGTTGCCATCTACGTAAACTGCTATGTCTGTGAGGAAATATCTGTATATATATAGATATTCGATCCATGCTTTGTCTGCGGAAACCTCGTAAATGGCTGTGCAATAATCCGAAGCGTTTCCCGGGTGACTTTCACTTTATTGTCCCTTTTCCGTTCCCGATTCCATCGGCCCTTTGTAGTACGTCACATTGGGGCGGGCAAATATTATTTCCGCAATTTATTTTCTACGAATGTCTGAGGTAATTATCTGAACTTATCTTTAATTAATTTCCAGTAAAATTCCAACCATCCATCAATATCTTCAACTGCTATCTCTCACTCATTCGCGTTGCAGTAAGACTACGATTCTTACAAGGGACACACCAAATGTGTGTGAAACGCATTCGAAGACTCTCAGGACATTTCCCTTGCTCCAAAATATTGTACACTTGTCCAACATTCAATACAAAAGACCTTTGTTCATACAAACGAAGCATTTGAAAGTCTAGTTAGGAAATCACGCCGTCCACGGCTATTACCATACAGATAGCGAAATTTTCCATGTAGGAAGATATTTTCTCCCATTCTTTTCAACTTATGAAACGCTTTTTCACCATTTAATTTCATGTCCTTACATTTCAGTCATTATTTGCATTTTTACATTTACATTTTTTCTGCTAGGTCGGAACTATACTATCTATAATACATAGACCGTTATATTATACATAGATTGTTATATTTTATATATAGACGGTTATAGTATATATGGACGCTTCTATATGTAGTATACTGGGCACAAGTTCTTTCTAAACCACAACCCTCATTGACTTGGTCTATATCGTATGGGCACCAACGGGAAACCACAATGAAATATCAAACCTAGCTATCATCGGTTTGATCCTGGAGGGCTTCAATTTCCCGATTTTTCCCTTTATACAGCTGAGGTCATACTGTACATACTTTTGGGTTCTCACCGAGAATCGAACTTGGGACCGCTTCCGCTAAAGGGTAACGCGCTAATACTACCTAAGCAAACAGAGGTTAAGTTGGCATTATTTTGAGTCATATCACAATGCATAAAATATTTCACAGATCCATAATGCTTACTTTATTCCATTCCAAATTTCATACGTATCCTTTTTCATAATATTTAACAGTAATAATTAACTAATACACTGCCTCAGTAATATACCGCAATTGAATCCACCAATTTTCTTGTCAAATCATAAATATATCGTGCAAGAAATGTACTGCATCACAGAGTTGAAGTTAAAGTGAAAACGTGAGAATACATTCGGTTTCTTTCCTGAGCAGCAGTTTTAAAATGTCGCAGTTTCATCAATCACCGAAATAGTTAGTATTAGGTAAAAATAAGAGTTGGAATCGTGATCCATTTTCTTTGCAATAAGGACGACTGCAAGAATAGAAGATACAACATTTTCATTATTCATCAATTTTTGTTTGTTTCAAGCGGAGCGATGTTGGATCCGGAAAGATTAGGCCGTTTGAGCAAACAGAAACTTTCCCGTTTATCCCCGTCCGCATTTATGCTGGAATTAAAGGGGCAAAGCGTACTCGTTCATATAAAGGTCAACTCATTAGAGTGATAGTCTCAGGCAGTGAATTTTTAACGAAAATTCACCTCATGCATTGAAGTCCATTGCAAAACGGCATTGAAACCGTGTGCATTATAACTCAAATCTCTCCGAAGTTTGGTTTAAATGGTATTATCAACTTAAATATTAAGTATGTAATCTGCTTCATCTGGACTCACAGACATGCTTTTCAGAAATATTCCTTTACAGATACAGTTTTAAGCAAACAGTGGTATAAAATACTAAGACGAATGCAACATATTCTAATAGGTGCAATTTCACTTTCAATTTTTAAGATCGACCTTCATTTTTATAAATCTCTGTCCGTTGAACGTCTCTGAAGTTCTTTGGTTCACTATCATTTCAAGAAAATGTAGGAAACACCTATGACTAACATCTTTGTCACAGATTGTAAATAAAGTTTTGGCACAGACCGACCATTATTAGGTGATAACGTTCGATCAGTACCAATACGTCTTTCTTGTATAATTTCTTCATCCGGTGATGGCCAAATGGTGCCAAAACCGTTTAAAATAAATCCTGTTGATAAGCTGTCAACTGTAATTCTTTTTTGCATCTTCTTTCCAAAGACTTTAACAAAGTAAAGCCTTCTACTATTGATTTAATTTCCATTTTATGTAGCTTCACAGTAAAGCATCGGTTACAAAACTTGTTTTCCTAGACTACATCCTAATTTCTTTTGGTTAAATGATAAATTTAATTTATTTATCGTTAAATATTTCTGTATGATATTCTAAAGCAGCATTGCGAATCACATAGATGCTTCGAAAAACGAGTTATGCATCTTGAATGAACGCCTTTTTAATTCGACGTGATAAAATAGAACCGTTCTATTTCTTGTGCACGAATACTGAAGTCCTATCTTTTGTGATCGTAATAATTTTAGTTAGTATAAGCTCGTGAATGAAGTGTTATCATTGCTCCAATCACAATTAAAGGAAGCATTGAGCAGCGTATGAATGCTACGCGTTGGCACAATCGAACTCATTGAGATGACTGGTAACGGATACACAAAGCTCTTTCCACAGAGACTTGGAGACAGCTCACCAACTGTATCAATTCAACCTCCGTCCCCATTCTGAAAACAGCTGTTGTTATCGCGTTAAAAACACGCAGAGAGGTAGCGAGTAAATACGCAAATTTTCCCATGACTAGGAACCGCTCTAAATTGATTTGAGTGACGGCGTAAATGGCCCGCAGTTGTCGCAACCGACAGTGATAGAGGTATCTCACCGTCAGGTGGCAGCCTTACTCAGTATGTGACAGGATAAGTAGAGAAGGGATGACGCCAGTAAGGAAATCGACATCTAACGTCAAGATTATGCCTAATACAACGGAGATACAATCGTATGCAAATGTAACCCAAATTCTTCTGTAGGGTGGCGCCGATTTCTCAGATTAAAGATTCTCTTTTATCTACAACTCTACCCATGGGGTTTTAGTAAAGCTATGGAAGTTATGCATAAGCACGGAAAAATTCGCGTTCCGCCGGTTTTCTGCAAAAGTAGCGCCGCTGCGGAGACTGGGAGATTTTTTGAGCGCCAATTCGCATAAAAAAATTTTCTACACGTATACATTTCAATAACGCCGTTCTATTTCGGCAAACGCACACTAATGGCATATTCTATTCACAGTATTCCTCTGTGCTTTCCTATCCTCCAGGAATTCATACATTTTTCGTATTTATCCATACATTCCCTTTTACTCTTAAACTTCGTAGCTCTTTAAAGGATCTTACTCTACACTTTCAACCACTATTTTATCGGTCCTCCTCCTACTTCATGAACACATTATACTTATGAACCATCTTTGTCAGATTTTTTCCATCCATACTTTCCAAATAAATCTAAAACCAGGATATCAAAAATTAGTATTTTTCGATCCGATTCAACGAAATCAGAAAACAATTTCGGCTCAGTTCCGGTATTTCCTTCGAACCGGTACTATTCGTTTTTTTCGTCCCGTATATTGAAATATTATATCCCTCTAAGAGTTGGTTTTATTATTCCTTTTTCACATACCTTAAATTACGCTGAATTTAGTGATACATTTAGCATTAGTATGTTGCAAGTAGTAGTTTGATTGATGAGTAAACATCCCTCCAATCTGCTACTTACGCAACACGTGCAATTTTTGAATAAAAATGGGAACTACATACATTTCGGTTACCGGTTTCGGTTCATGTTCAAGAATTTCGATTTTTCGGTTCGGATTCAGCTTTCACTCAGTTAAAATGAAAGTTTTTCGATGTCAATTTTTGAGTCGGTTGCGGTTACTTCAGGTCGGTATCGGTTACCTCCGAATACTCTCAGTAATACAAACCTTTCGTAATTAGATATTCGATAGATATTTATTGCTTTCAATGAAAAAAATGTATACAATAAGATTTTACAGAAAAACTGAATGCTTTAGGTTGCCTCCAAGGTTAAGCTGAGATGAGGCAATCATCATACAAAAATATACATGCGTTGCAGAGAAATAAAAAAAATGTTCTAAGAAAACGAATTAAAAGCACAGAAATAACAACTTAATTAATTTACAAATACAAGAAAAAGTAAACATGATAGGAAGAGAATTGGATACAAAAAATAAAACAGTATAACTCAAAAGAAACTGACAATTCCCTCATTAGCCAAAAGCCATGACTTTGTAAGACTAAATAATTTTTTATAACATTTGATACTTGACATATATCGAGGTAACATATTGAATATCTATGGGTTCATATAAACAAAAGATTTCTTAAAATAGTGAAATTGGGCGTAACTAAATAGGCGTTACCTTTTCACGTCACATTACCCACTCCATAATGACTGTCTTTCTCTTTCCCATTTCAATACTTGTTATAGAATCCATTTCAACTATATTTAAGCTCAATTATATGATAATATCCGTCTCATTAAGTTCTACCGAATAAGAAGAAATTTATCAACTCATACCTGATTTAATTTTTCATACCCTAATAATTTCCGTGTTTCGTTTTCGACCTTAAGTTTCCCCTTGGAAAAGATGTCTATTCGGTTGATAAACAAGTAAGTCACACAAAACATATTGACAAGGAACCCGCAAAAATGGAGATGAAACGTAGTGTTATGAAAGATTTCGACGTGTTCATAACGTTTCGTTATCGTCCAATAATTAACTACAGAGAAATGATATTCGAATACAAGGCGAGCACATTAATTCCCCGTAAAGTTGAGGAATAGAGGTCTGTATACACAGAACAGATCGCAGTTCAAGAGAACGGTACAAAACTTGGAAGGGTTCGGGGAAATAAATAACACGCGCGTAAATGTAATGCGCGAGACAAGGGAGTGGGGAAAAGGTTGGGACACAGGAAATAGATGTGGAGGGAATATAAAGGGAGCTATTAACCAACTGCTATGATGTGTTCCAGATTGTAACATGATGTAAGGACACTCCCTCATTAAGGAGAACTAAGATTTCACAAAGTTACAATTCCTTCATTAAAACTCTTACACGGAGAAATATAAAAATAATGCTAAGATGATGTTACCTTAAACTTAAAAACTCTTTAAATATTAAAGGGAACATGGCCACTATACTTGGAGATGACCAGGAAATTATCTCTAGAGTTCTGTCCTTCATTAAAAGAGCCAATCTTCTAAGGAAGCTTTAATTTTATCCTCATTTTTTGGATGTTACTGATTTAGGACTGACTTTAAGCAGTAATCTGTGATTTATACCAAAGTATTGGCGCAAATAACCAAGAGGTTGAGGCGCCCTATCCCCTTAAAATACTGCTACTAGCTCTTTATCGGGATAAATACGAATCTACTAAAATCTCATAAAAATATTAAATGCCTCTCAAAAAAAGGAAATATAATAGACCAGAGGCGGATCTCGTATTTTTGGGGTTCAAACGCCCTCCATAAGTACAAAGGAAATGATAAAGGAAAGCATGCGGAATTATGATATTTTGAATGTATGCCATACAAATACCGCTGGAAACACGCAGAATATACATGTTAATATAAAACAGTTTCCAGTTTCATTAGATTTTTAGCGGAAGTATTCCTAACCCTGGATTGTAGGCAATGCAGTGTAGACTCCATAGCCCTGAAAACCCCTCCCATAGACAAATCTTGCTACGCCCCTGTAACAGACACTATCAAACGCTAACGATGGCCGAGGTACTGCAATAAGCATTATATTCTGATTCAAGAAGCTAACGAAAATAGTTTCGCAAAGTATCTCGTTTTGTTAGGTTGAAATTTTAATTGCCTCAGAAATGGCTTGTTCTTCTTAAGAAGGTGGTGATTGTGGGCGACGGCGAATCTCTAGCCAACCACTAAATATAGATAGAGTAATTTTTTGAAAACGTTTCCTAGAAGGATATTAGGAATGAAACTTCCTTCTGTGATGCAACTTACTTTCCTACTTACTAGTGAAACCTCACGGTTTAGCTAGTTAGTAGGAAAGTAAGTAGGGCTCCCGGAAAGCCAAGTGGGCAATGCGTTCGACTTCTATAAAAGGGGTCCCGGGTTCGATTCTCGGTGGGAGCCTACATGCGGAAGGACCACAGCAGTCGGAGCACTTTTAATAATAATACTAATACTGATAGTAAGTAAGACGTTATACTAGTAAATTATATTAGTCTTATACTAGTACTATAATAGTTATACTAATGAAACCTCACGGTTGTAGTCATTAGCTACTTAGTTGTTAGTACTTAGAAGTTTTAGTTAGTACTTAGAGGTTTTACTAGTAGGTGTAACAATAGTTTACTAGTGCAGTACTCTTACTACATAACACACGGTTTTACTAATGAGTAGTTATGAATATTCAATACTTACACAGGGACATACGATTAAATACACTTTATAATTTCTAAGCCACAGCTTTCTTCATTTCTCCAACTACATCAGTAATTGGGCGTCGCGCAGATTTCATTTGTTTATAAACCTTTGAAGTGAAAACAATAAATTCTTCCTTTCCCTACGCTGAAATAACATTTCGAATCCGTAAATTCGAGCTTCTAGGAATACATAAAGCCATATCCGAGGATAGAACGTTTGTGAAACAAGCGGTAGTTTGGTAACGAGCAGTAACATCGGAATTTCGAGCTAACCGTATATTTCCATTTCCAATGAATGAGCCTTATATTTCCATTGAAGGGAATAAGCCGTTTCCAAAACTTTTAATAACAATAAGCTGTGAGTAACGAATCCCGTTTATTCACAGCCGAATAATTACAAACGCCTTTGACGACAGAACTCAAAGCATAACTTCGCTCGAGAGCGCAAGTCAACGTCCGAAACGGCTTCGAGTAAATTAATCTTATCGAGCGTGTGTGGCCATCAAAACAATTGCCTCTCTCCCACCCTTTCACCGAGAGTAATTGATTCAAATGGAACAATATAACAGGCATGGCGTAGATTCCGACATCGACTGCAATTTGCCAACGAAAGGGTGAGTGTGACAGAAAATCCACCAAGAATCTATTCACCCGATGATATATAGAGCACCAATAATTCCAAGCCACGGATATCAATTTCCTCGCCCTGTAACTGATGCCAGAGAATGCTTGACTTCTGTATCAATGGAGATGTAACTTAAAAAGAAAAATAGCCTCAAACAATTTAACGAATTCCCTATAAGACTCCACTTTTTGTCTAAATCAGGATTTGCTGACCTTTTTCATCACAAAGACACCTTAGACTATCGAACTCGGAGATCTACAGTAAGAAATACCCCGGATGGATTGTTTAATATGCCCAAATAAATCGGTATTCATATTCTAGACATAAACTTTACTTGTGAAGTCAACATGTTTAAGAGATATATTTATAATCTCAACGAAAAATTATCCTTTTTCTGCGCTGATATTATTTTAAGTATAGTTCAAATGAATGTCATCCAATAAAAAATTGCATATTTAATGTGTCTCCGCATCTTATTGTAAGGGTAGGATAGCACATTATTATAATTATACGCAGTATTTTGAGAGGTTAGGCTCATTTATCATCAGCTCATTCAGACAGTAAGAAAACACGAGGGGAGTCGTCCAAGAAAAATCAAAGCATAAGAAAGAAACGATGTTTTCCTGAGGATGATGCAAAAATATAATGATATTCCTTCTCTATTGAGTATTAAAACAATTAGTATATTAACAATCAAGTAATGAAATCAGAATGCGAGTCTTGATTTTAGAGGATAATTTCATTGCAAGGAGCTTTAATTTGTGTATGGATAGTATCGAAAGGCGTTGTCTATGGTTTTGTGGCTGGTAATAAATATTTGGGCTCTGAAACGTAGTATGTGTTTCCTGTTTTTTTCTTTTATGATTTTTTAAAATAGATCCCGCTTTCTACTTTATTACTTTCTTTATTTTTACTACACGTAATCTTTGACAAAACTGTAGATTAAATACTGACATTGATGGAATATCTGAAATGTTTCTCTGATTCCAATCATTTCATGACTTCAGGCGATTAGGAGCCATCTTTGTTATTCCTCTTCAACACCGAACAAAAGAAACAGAAAGAAATCTGGGAGAGATTTCGCGCTTGGTAGATTATCACCTACAAATTTGGCTCTATCATGATCATTCACTATCCAAATCTATCTAACTAATCCAATTGGCCTATTCTGAAAACTTATGGATATTGAAAAGAAAAATAATCAATGGTCCTGTTCGGCAACATAGCTAGACGAATTTTACTACAATTGTCTTGAAGGATGAACGATATCTCTCGTTATGTAAAGATTGTCATTATCCGTATCAAGTCTGAAAAATCGTTACGCTTTTTGTACGCTTGAGTTCTCATACTTGGAAACACTTCTTATACTCGTGCGAGATTCATGTATCGCTACCAAGGCATCAACGCGTGATGGAACCGAAAATCGAAACAGGAAAATGAGATTCTTTTTGCCGGAGTGAAAAGTGAACCTGAATCGAAAAAATTGAAACTGTTGAACCAGAAACGTAACAGAAAACCGTTATTCATCCCGTTTCAATTTTCGGTTCTTAAATGCACATTCTCGTAGTTAAATGTTACGTATTGGAGGAAGGTTTATTAACCAGCATTTTAACGTTTTGAACCGGTTCGACGTTTCCAGAAGGTGCGAAACCAGAAATAAAACAAAATTTCGTATTTAGTTGACCGATAGTTAAGCGAAATCCGATCAAAAATATTTCGGTTCGACGTGCTGATCGCTATAGATATAAGTTCGTATGCATTGCGAGAGATAAGTTCCCAGTATTGTCGCGCGTAATGGAATTCGTGAAATTTCCTCTGACAATAAAACCAAAAGCATTGTTTGATCCCTCCTCTTTTCTCAGAGTGCTAACTTAACAACAACCATACATGAAATAAGCTTTGAAGGAACTGGAAAACAAGAAATTTGGTTTTAAAACTAGAGGAAAGAAAGATATGTGTTTAGGTAGATACACAAGAAAATGTCATAGAAAAGGAACGATTCCTTTTGCACAAAAAGTAAATTATCACGAGTTACATATAAATTTGACTAAAATGTATCTGTTCCTACAAGAACCTTATTTAAGAAATTACATACTCTACTACTTTATCATAAATTATCTCTGCCTTTCTATGTATAGCCGGATTAAATACAAACATAAGAAAACTTTCAAGATTATTTCATGTGAGATTGCTACCTGAATAAACTCATGCAATTTTATAATAATAAATATAATGGAATTCACTAATTTACAGAGTAAGTTTTTTTGAGATACTCTGTCCATTTTTAATTTAATAATTTTATGCTACGAGGCCAATACCTTAATCCCGACTCCGAGTTTAATGGCACGGAGTACCGGTGCACACAAGAATAACGAAGGAAATCCGGGTGGGAATGATTACGGAAGTTCTGACGTCGAAAACGAAGCAAAGGGAAACGACGGGATAACGACGTTACTGCTAGCGGTAATGGAGTTCAATCTCTCCAACGAACAGTAACCCTACTCGGTTTTTGTTTGAAATAGAAGTTTATTAAGATATATACTGAGATTATCAATAGGTGACCTACGTAACAAGTAATTACGGCATAATAATTGCATGAAATTTCTTTAAAAAAAGTGTCAGTCATTGCTTGAGAAGTCATTTTAAGGCATTTCAGACAAATTGATTTACCGGCGTGGTGAGCGTGCTGGCTCTCAAACCCCGAGGTCCCGGGTTCGAGTCCCGGCTAATCGGATTTTACTGGTTAGGGAATGGTCGTGTATTATCATCTATTGTTACTTTTTACCCCTCTCCTGTAATTGTCCAATTAATGGATATTTTGAGGGCACTGGTAAGTAAATAAATAAATAATTTTCTTGTATTACCTGTAATCTAGGAGACAGAAGCGAACGAAAATATTGTAAATTCAATTAGAGCACACACTCCGTACATAGATATCTAAAAACTCTAGAACGCTAAACATAATGTTTCTTGATAAATTTAGGTAAATTAGGCATCTCTCGGTTAGATAGTAATACTTTGATATTTTAAAAGTTAAATTACCCTAATTTGTACATATATAACTATGATTAACTAAATTTTCAGATATTTAGGTGTGATTGTAGTTTTTGTTATTTTTTGGATATTATTATACCACTATGCAATCTCAAAAAAGAGCTAGAAACCCTACGAGAAACAGAAGCAAAAATAAATTCGCCAATTGAACTTTCAACCTTTTTTTAGAAAACAGACGAATCAAAAATTTTAATTGAAGGAATTATCTTTGACTCGCTGGAAAGTAAGAATTGGGTCAAATAAGTAGTCATTTATGGCGCTTATTTCCATAGAAGATTAAATTCATGGAATTCAGGGAACATATGATTCATTGAACATACAAAAATCAATGTATTATTGAATTAATTTTATTTATTTGCTTATTTTTCAATAATTGTAATTACGTAGTGTATAATTACTCGTATTATTGATATTCCTTTCACGCATCGTTATTAGGCACCTATTTTTTTATTTAGACACTCTCTGCTTCGGAAAACTTCAAATCCCTTAAAAAGTTTTTTACTTTGTTTTTCCAATGTATTCCACCACCTTTTGGTAAGTATAACACATCTTTCGCAATTCGAAAGTCACCACACTCATTTCGTTTTGTCCTCACCAAATTCTGCTCAGACTCTGCGCTAAAAAAGTCTCATTTTTTCAGCTATGTTTGCGAACCGTAATGAATGATATGCGAAAGATACTGCTGCTGAATCTATTATGTCTATCGTCGTGGATATACAATGGGTCATAACGAAATTTAAGCCAGCACTATGAAAAAATAAATATTCCAAATGAATGCAACTCTGAAAACGTACTACTCCTGCAGTTGTTAGCGAAATTCTTTGAGTCTCGGAAAAAACTCGCTACTTACGTATTTACCGCATGATCTTTCCTTTCGACATCTATATCATTTTTTTGTTGATGGAAACAGAGAATAGGAGTTCCATGGGTTACTAATGAGGGAGCTGAAGCTTTTGTTGGGCGAAATAGAACCGTTTTTGAGACATGCACATTTCCTGCCCCCCGAAAGAAGTTCATTCGCGCAGGATGGCAAATTTTCAAAGGAAGGAAACTTGTGAGTGAAACTAAATAGAAAATTTACGGCGATCCAGTCTTGACTCGGTTGCATTTCAAAATATATTCTTCGTTTTTCTTGAAAGAAGGAAGTTAAGCTGATATTCTCTTAAAGGGAATATCAGTTTAACTTCCTTCCTATTAGCTTCTGCGCACATTTCTAATGTAATGTTAGAGAATTATTCCCGTACGAAGTAACTTTGAAAAAAATGGAAGCTTATAGTTAGCAGAGATGATTTCAAACCGTGGATTTTCTCTTTGTCAAAATTTCATTTGATTGACAACCAATGACAGCCGATTTTCTTACTTTTGCCTCTGAATTTGTAAATGGTATGATAATATCAACAAATCAGCGTTTATGCAAATTATTAAGTCACCTTACTCGACTCTTCTAACGATGAAAACGATTTAAATCATAAATAGAGTATACTTTTACTGAATATCTTAAAATCGTCATTCCGCAGTGTTAACTTATTCTTTAGAATCATCGCTCATTATCATAACATTACTTTAATTTGAAAATTTCCCTTATAAACTTAATAACTCCTCAAAATTTAATTCGATGTGTTAAACTGTAGAGAAGTTGCAGTACGACGAAATTTGAAATGGAACTCCTTGGCGGAAGAAAGAAATGTCGACTTTTACTGCACTACATTATTTATTAACCACAAATATGAGACCGTGCGTCGTGTCTTCATCATGATTTGTTGAAACTCTGTGCCTTACGCAATACATATCAAGAGATACGGAAAAATATAAATTTCACAGTATGGACTTGAAAAAAATGGGGATATGTAATACTAATAAATTAATAATAATAGTAATAATATAATGTAGATACGTGTACCGCGAGCCTTGGTTCAACACGTTCCTGTAAAAACTACAAGGAAAATCTCCGCTGAAGCCGTTTGGATTAAATTGGAAGTTGGATTGGTTTGAATGAGGCATCGACGTAAATGACTGCAATGGAAATCAGGTTCTTTTCTTTCTGTTCACGTTGCGGTTTATTGAGCCGTGTACTTTGCATTGCTCCGCGACAAAACGTTCCGTAATTGTAGCTGCAGCGAATGCTGGAAATGACAAATTACTCCAGCGAAAAGGAAGAACAAGTTAGACATGTGAAAAAATTAAAATTCAAGAGGAAACTTTTATGAGTAAAATCATTGCGTTCACCGGTCCATTCTGGTTTAACCGTCATCTTCAAATTCACTCATTGAATCATTTCCGGGTTACGTTCACGGAAGGGGCTGGCTCGGCATCATCAGAAATCTACATTTGCAACTACATAAATACCCTGGAATAACAACGCTCATTTGATTGGTTAATTCCGATTTTTGGAGAAGCATGCATATGATACAAATATAATCACTGAATTTAATTTTTTAAATGGGTAAAATATAGCGATGTGCATAGTTATGCTCAATAGTTCCGCAGCAACTTTTTTAATACTTCCTGCAGCCCTCGTAAATAATTGTTTATTCCTTAGAATGAGAGTATAAATAAGTTTGATAAAATATCACCGGAGTCAATTAGTTAAGTTTCCCGAAAGATATAATGAATTGGACATATAACAATCATGGGTTTGTAAATATTTTTATTAGTTTAATACGAATAGATCGTCCATTGTTTTACTACGTCGTTGAATAGCATATATTTTACATTCATCGCTACGGGAGAGAAAAAAATGCTTCTCTCATTTACTTTATTCTCAATCTCGTTCAGGTCTGTGCTAAAACGAAAGCTACTGAGGTGTGAATGAAGCTGAGTAATGCATTCACTTAAGCCGATCCTTATTGAATATTATGAAAAGCGTTATCAGTGAGGTAATTGTGTAGTATTTACGGGGACTGTTTCCAACTGTAGCATTAATCCTCTATAAGCAAAGCGTGGGCTGAATACCTCACTCCTCACAGGAGTGAGGTAAGTAAGCAAGCCTCATCCCTTCACCAGAGCTTTAGGTAGTTCATCGTAGAATTTTTGAGGTTCCCACCGCCCTCCGTGCAGGAAATTACTATATTGGACATACAAGTTAGTTTACACTACTTTTTCTCATCGTAAACACTCGACATTGATCATTTTGTGGGACGCTTTACATATATCATGAGAAATTCAAAATAAAATAATAATTTTTTTCACAGAATGCNTTCTCAAGTAAAATAGAATGTGTGATAGGGGATAAAACCGTGAGTATTTGAAGATGATGTGGTTAGAGGTGTACACGCGACAGGGATAGAAAGGGCGATTTAATCTCCGTAGCATTATTATTATATACGTCGTTCTAGCCACAGAATGATGGCGTTATGGGAAAGGACTGCTGTCAAGTTCTGTACAATCATAAGGATCACTTTTCTTCATTTAAAAACGATCTAATTTAAAAGCTAGTATCAAGAATCACAGACTTTGAATTAAACTATTGACTAACTGTTATATTGTACACTACATCTAACTGGGCCGACAAACCTTGTATGGTTTTGGGTTATGATCCTTTTTTTAAACATTAGCTAAAGTTAACATCTGTAATTAACTGATGTACTAAAGGAAAACTTTTTATATTGTAACCTGAAGATGTATTAGGTTATTGAAATTAATAATTATTATTACTATTATTATTATTATTATTATTATAAAACGGTTGAAGACTTGAGGAACCTTCTCAAGATAGGATTTGGTAGCTTATAGTGATAATTTTGAGATTCAAACCATCCTCCTGTATGTACCGCATATCGCCTATCAACTCGGCATTGTAAGATCTGATGACAGTAGAATGAAAGTGAAACTGAAGTGAGCGCGATGAAATCACTCGCAGGAGTCTACATGGCATTTAATACAAATGTAAATATTTTGGACGACGGTGGAAACGTGCTTAGGACGAGGACCGTTTCAGCCGAAAGGGCTCGGCACACTAGCAGCGTACTTATACGTATAATCACACCCAACAGAGGAACAAAAAAGCCAAAGGTACCGAGTGCATCGGGTATACATCTGCATGTAAGGCATCCCTTTTTTACCCTTCGTCCTCCGCATCTTGGGCCAATATCCAAGTGGTTCACAGCTCCATCTACCTCGTCGGCTCTCTCCTGCTTCTATTATTAAGACAAAGCTAACATTCCGTCCCATCGAATGTAGAGAAGAGGAGTGGAAGCGAAGGGAAAGGGAAAACACAGAAGGAGAAACTGGAGTGTCTCGCTTACACTATTGTCCCTCTCGCATTTAGAGGCAAAAAAATAATTCAGAATCCGCCGTGGGAAACACCTAAACATTCTGCCGCTGCAGGAAGGGAGAGTGAAAAAATGATAATAAGAGGAGGGAGGGGTTTATAAAGCTATGCCTGTCTCCGTGAATATTTCAAAGCGTCGAGTATTGCAGTTCGTAATTATTTTATTCCCTTGCGGCGCCCAACCAAAGCCGTGTTACCTGCATTGCGACTCTCCTCCCTGTACGGGAGAAGGGAAAAGGGTTCGCGCTAAGTTAAGCGACACAAACAGGATCTGTGGCGCAGGGGGCGTTGTCAGGATGCCCCTCGGTGAACTCGCGGCTCGATTTCCCGTAACCTACCAAGAACGCCCTCACAGCGTACATTTCCATCACTTCCTTGTCTCGAAAACCCGTCTCGTGTTCGCTTCCAACGCCCAAAGGTAGGCAAATGGGTCGCAATGCGCCACGAGTTCCTCGCTTTCCGAACTCGGTCGAGTCGGTCCAAGGAAAACTCCTGGTCCATTTGTCCAGCAATCGAACGCTAAAGGTATTTACACGGCGAGGAGGGAGTTATGACGTTCGCAGCAGAAAGAGGCCTCGATCGTTAAGTCAAGCAAATAGGTTCCGTTATTGCGATGGTAGCAGATGGTGCGGAGGGGTTGGGTAGTTAAGGAGGGGGTGGATGGATACTTCAGGGGGAAGAAATGGGGATTATTTCGGGAAGAAGGAACGCGGGAGAAAGTGGGGTGAGAAGGGGATTTGGAAATTTCAAAGGAATGGGGATAATATTAGGGTGAGGGGAGGGCCATGTGGAGGAATGCTGAAGGGAGGAGGGAGGAGGGATGGGGAAGGGAAATTGAAGGTAATGAAGGATTGAGAATTCATAGAGGGGGCGGGAGGGGTAAAGTGCAAAGAGAGGAAGCGGGGTTGAGAAAATTAGAGAATTGCCCGGCGAAGAATGGGAGAAAGATAGTCTCGTGGCCGACTTGCGTCAGCAAACCGAAAAAAGAGCCTCGTTAATTGAAACGATGGGAATCAGAGTCGCGAGTATTCACGGGGAATTGTTCGTGGGGTTTGTGCTCCGAGAGCATATTTTTATAGAATTCCGGAAAATGTATTTGTTGCGGGGCAAATTAAGGAAGCCGTGTAACGTAATTTCGCTGGTGCCATGCGACAAATTTCCGTTGTGCCAAAAAATAATGCCATAGTTAATTACCCGTGTTTTAACTGACAAGGTAATCCTTCCTCTCAGCAGCAAAAATGCGCGAATAATCTAATTAAATTCGATATAAATTCATCCGTTTAAAATGCCATTAATCTCTTATACATTGGTCTAAAGCAGCATCATGGACAGCATCATCGACAGCTTATTCATAAAGGATCAATTTTTAGATAAGGAATAAAATTTTAGTATTCCGATTGATACCATTCGCAAAACCTATGTCGATGCAAATTAACTAGTAATAACGAACTAACAATGACTAACTTCAATTTTTTTAGAATGAATCATAAACTGGTGGAAAAAATAAGTGAATGAATGTCATATCAAACAAGCTGAGGCGTAATCGGAGTATCTATCGAAAAAAGGATTAAATGGAATAATACTTACGTAGAGGTATGGCCCCCGGACAGCCAAATGGATAACACGTTCGTATTTTGCCCCAGGTGGATTGCGGTCCCTGGTTCGATTACGGTAGGGGCCATGGTGATGAATGTGGGTATCTATCTGAATAAGGTGGTAACGGGTCCGTTGAAATTCAGCCATTAATGGATGACATTAGAATCGACGTGCTAACCACGTGTACCTACATTAACGCCGTAGCTATCGTGGTCGTAATTGGCCGAAACAAAGGATATATGTACTGCCATTAGAGATAATTGAGTGGAATACCATTAGGAAGATGTGTTCCTTGCACTATTTGAACTCCCAAACCTCCCATACCAAAAATTAAGTCATCCCCTGTCAGGATGACTTAATTTTTGGTATGGGAGTAGGATGTAGTGCTGTCAGGTATATATACCTTCATCTCACGCAATGCCGTTAAGAGATAAAACTCAATTTTACGCCATCGTGGCATCGTATATATTATCGTACATCGTATAAATACAAGAGGTAAAGCTTCCTGTTTTAACGGTGTTTAAGTCTCCCATTCTATATTTATATGGGGAGAATTACTTTTCCTCGCTAAGATTTTCCTAATTTAATTTATGAAACAAGTAAGTTAGATCGATCTGCCTCCACGTATCATTAAGAGAGACATTTCCCCCAAATTCCTTCTTATTCTAGGAGAGAGCTACAGAAACTTACCAGGAATCCAATTATTGTTATAGAAATGTCGCTCTGAAATTTGATTAAATTCACGTCATCAACGCTCATCGAATTTTCTGAAAATCGCAAGATGGTAAGAGTAGAGCTCGACTGTTGGTATTCATATTTCCAAGGCTGTCATCAACTATTTAAAATGTGAAAAATTATGTGAGAATAAATATATTTCGCCTGGCCATTTAGCTTTTTCATTTAACTGGCGATTTTTTTCTGTGACAGTGATGAATATGATCAAAGTAATGAAGAGAAAGGCGTTGGATGCGACCGAAGATTTGAAGTGAGTCTGAATTATTCAGATTTCTTCACTTTCCGAGCATGAATTTTTAAGTCCGCGATTCATATTCCATGAAACCCTTTGACAATATAATTCCCAAAATCTAATAAAACGTCGCCGGGAGTTAAATTTCCTTACAATTGCAAGTCTGGCGTTCTCCGGCTTAATTGCCCCCTTACTTATTTAGGCAAATCGCCCATCTTCATACGGCTCCGTCGTAAACCTTGTTTTTCCTTCAAACATTCATCTATCGTTACTGCTCCGACCTTTGATGAATTATTAAACATAATATTCCTCTTCCCGGGGAAGTACAAACTTACCCCCTAGAGAAGGAAGGACAGGAATGTGGAGGAAGAACGGACTTTTTGGACCAATCTTTTCCATCCCCGAAATCCCTCCCTCGCCCGCAACCTTGAAGCGTTATGTTCAGGTTTAATGAGCGAAAGGGCCAGAAGAGGCTGACGGTGAAGTTAAAAGGGCAGAAAGATGGAAGTAACGTAAATCGCCATAGGAAGTAAGGTGGGGTGAGGACGCGGCCAAGGTAGTGCTAGGGTCACAGGGGGGGGGGGGCGAATAAAATGGAAAAGGGTGCCACGGTAACGGCAAGGGATTCAGGAAAGAGGTGGGTGGAGGGAAATGGAGGATAGGGGTCAGAATCCTACAGAATGGCACAGCTGACGATAGGTCAGGGAGGCGGGGAGGGTCTAGATGGAGCCCGTAAAAGACTGGGTGGGTTTTGTTGCTGTAGCAGGAAAGAAACCAAATTGGGGCTAAAGTGATAGAATGGCATAGGACGTCAAAGTGTCAGCGCGGTGCGGTCTCAGATGTAGGGAAGAGAGGCTTGGAGTGAAGATGAAAGAGGGTAAAAAGGGGCGGAAGGAAAGAAAGAGTGCGGTTTGCGACGTATAGAGACTCCGTGCTGACGGGACTTATCTAAAGGCTAAAAAAAAGAGGCGTCGGCTCGGAGCGGTGCCTTACGGCTCGTGGAACTACGCAAAGGTTCTCGACAAGCCCACGAGCATTGAACTTTCTAATAAGAGGGTTTCTTTTTCTTTAAAGGTGATGCGCCGGTGACTTTTGATTAAAAAATATCAAGATGTCTCGAAAAAGGGTTTAATTGCGGGATAAAACATTTTTATTCAGTTGCAACGCGGCCTCGGAGCGAGACTTCACTGGAAGAGATTTTTTCGTAAAAAAGGCTTTTAATATTTAAAAAAAAATGTCCCTGAATGGTTTTCCATTTTATGTGGTAGTTCCGTATGATTCGCCTTTTAAACTAGCATAACATTAAATTAGCTGTTCGTTAAGTAACAATGATACTGAGAGTTTTCTTCATGAGGTATGTACAAAAACGTTATTAGTTTTCGTAAAGCAGCGGAAGTTGGTGGTATTTTATTCTATTTCTTACACTAGAAATACTTTTACTATACATTTAGCAAATATTCACGATCTTAACGTCAAAATCAAGGTAGTTCTAAGGAAACTAAGGCGTCACAGCTACCTATAATCATCAAATAAAAATATAAAACGAAGATGATTTCAGTTAAATCTTCTCTACGCGTTGGAAAATAAAATTTTCTGTTATTGATGATCGATCTTCGTTTAATTTTGCTAATAATGCGATAATGCACTTGACGGAATCTCAATGGACCTCAAACATTAAAAAATATTATGCAAATGCAAATAAGCTTTACCTCTCTATTCCCAAGGAGAAAAGGAGGTAAATTAAGTCTGACAGGTCCGGAACTCGAACCCGGTTCTTTCACTTTCCGGTTGACTGCATTAACTAATTGACCTATCGTGCCAGAACAACACTTTACCACTCTGATATTGGAAATAGCTACCAATAATAGTTATTGTTGCTCATTGAGATTACAAGTATAAGAAAACTAACATTATATTGTTAAAGTATTTTATTTGGCTCCCCATTACAACGTATTTCCTTCAGGATTCATTCATTTATTAATTTGCGTATCGAATTTTCCCGATTTTTCATTTTACATTTTTCATCGGAAAAACTTTTTAATTCCACGGTTTATCGAGTCGATACTGAAAATTTAATTCGGGGCATGGAAAAGAATAAATAGAATTTGATTATATTGATAGAATGGCGACGAGTAAGCGTCGAGTATTTTCAGTATTTATGGAACATGTCATTAAAAAGAAGAGTCTGCATGATCAAATTTTTACGAATGAAATAAAATTCCGAGATTTACATATTGTCAAAAATTGCGTTTCCCTGAACATTCACGCTCGGCAAGTGGAAAACAGAGTAAGCAAAAATAACAATCGCAAATTTCGGGAGATGAAAAACACGCTCGAACGAAAGCATATAAAAAGAGAATTATCCAAGCCTCGTCTTCATCATTTGCATAATGGAGAAATCTGTGAATCAAAACTAAAATATATCTGAAATCAAGAGAAATGCCATCAAATAACCCAGTTATTTCCATCTTCATATATTATTATTGGTTTATTTAAAAATCAAACAAAGTATTGAATTGATTAACTTGTATGGGCACTGCCCTATATTCCTTTTAAATCAATGAAGTAGATGTTTTAATTAGTATCCTTAATGCGATTATAGGAAATGTATTTTTTAAGAGTGCGCGTGACGTTTTGTTTCATATTTTTCAATTATTATGTACGTAACAATCGGCTTGTCGACGTGATTTATGCTCTTTTTGAAAATTAAGCATTATTTGGTAAACTGAGAGCTTCAAGTGCAAATATTAAGAAAGAGAATTCCGAAGATGTAGTTAAATTACTTTCCCCGTAGCTATGTTAATGAACCGTGGAACAACGAAAATAAATGCTAATCAGTTTTACATGAATTCAATTATGAGTGATGGGTGAATGTTTCTGCAGAAACCTTCGTTCAGGCAGTCAACGCACTGAAATTAGGGTGCCAATAGTCAGCGTTAGAGCGATCGAAATCTAGATATCATCCACAGTAATTTTGATAGACGCAATGAAGTAGTAATCGAACTATGCCTCAGGTGTACCTCGTGATGAACATATGTCAAGTGCATGAAATCCTGCTGGTGAAAGCTGAGCCCTAGAATAGAAGGCGCAACGTTTGGGGTTGCGTTTCGTGAAAAATTGCAACGTTGATGTTGGGGGAAATGCATGCTGGGAATCGGAGCATAGGAGATTAGGATCATCAAATAGAGATCGTTCTTAAAATACGTCATGGATGTTATGCAATACGTCTGTTACCCATGGCGATCTCACAAAAGATCTAGATGTAAAGGAAACTCTTGCGTCTAATATCACACAAAATATGAAGAAACTTTGGTTGGGAGTGAATTATAGTTTCGATGCGTCGATCCGCTAAGGTTCCCTTAGACCTCGGAGACGAAGGTAACTTTTACCCAGAATTATCCTGCAATCGGTGCATGCAGCATTCCACCTTCGCGTGCTAGCGATCCAACCCTAAGGTCCCGGGTTCGAATCCCGGACAGTCGGATTTTTTTCTGCTCGGGAATGGCTGTGTGTTTGTCCATTTTTACTGTTTGAGCTCACCACTATTTTTGTCCAGTAAATGGATGTTTGCGGGGTCACTGGGATATAAATAAAAAAATGAAAAAACGAACTTACCTCAGTTTTTCCTCCATAAACCCATTTCAAAGTCCCGTTCTTTTCTTTACTACGCACAGGACTGCCATAGGATTTCGCGGGATTTATACACTATGCAAATCCGCTAATACTCGGACAATATTGGATTGTAATAGGCTAGCGATTCAGTATGTACACCTGTAAATAGCTGGCTTAAGATAAAGAAGTAATTGTAGAGAACCGACGCTTTCCTGATTTTTAGCGAGCGGCACGTTAAACCTATTCCCATTTCGAGCAAACTGTAGATTAATGCGACCCCAAAGGACGGAAAATCACAGAATCTTCATCCCTTATTCTACCCCGATCCTTCGCTATCCTCCTAACTCCATTACGGTTCACAAATGATGTTTATTCGGGGTCAAACGGCGAATTTTTCCGTAACCCAATCAGTAGGAGGTCACATGGTGGCCACTAGACGTCATGCAGGGGACAATCAAACCTAGTAACCATCAAAGGAAATTTGAGATTCTTGCTTGTGATCAGCAAATGTTATTCTAGGATGTATCTTTGTCCCCGCATCCGATTGAAACCACGGAATAGGGAATTGCAACCCATCTCTCATCAAGACGGGGAAATTTCCAATTTGGTTCGTATCGAGGGTTGGCCTGGAACTTCATCTCATTGAGTCTGTAGGGGATAGCAATCCTAGGTGGTCCTGTCCGGAAAATGATGGAATGAAGTGAATTACAGCTGAAGATGCGATATTTAGCGTTTAAACTTCGTAGAGCTTTTCTTTCGAGCGTAGGCGCAATAAGAGCGCCTAAATGCTAAGCTATTAATTCACCCGATTAATGCAAGAATTTTAGCAAATTCCAGAAAAAAATTACGCGAACTGATTCGTATCTACCATGACAGAAAGTAAAAATGCTTGCAAATTATGCTGTAAGGTTCGTTTAATGCTTGGGTGAACCCGATTTCACTCTCTTATCGGAAAAATCCGTCTATCCGGGACTCGAGCCCGGGACCTTAAGGCTAGAGTAGCACACTCACCACTCCACCACCACTGCCGATTTTACTTTAACTTGTAAAGTTCTACAATTTGCATCGAAGAAGGGTTTCTGTGTCTTCCGAAAATAATACTTCCTTTTTCTTTTCTTTCTAGTGAAATTATTGTTAAAATGTCTCTGTGTAAGACCTTAGATAGTAAAACATATGAATTTGAGAACCCAGTGGCAACGATGGAAAGCCAAAATTAAAGTTCCCAATGATATTTGATGACTTTAAGGGCGACAACAACTAACCGATGCCAAGCATACATTAAACATTAAAATGACACGGACTCCCACGTTCCACTTTTTTCAGAGCTCCAATCGACCGTATTTTTTTATCAAACACCGCCTCTTCTTCGTCTTCCACAAGAACATCGTTTTACTTTCAAATTCGTCCGCTGCTGCATTGCGGAGCCACTGATATATTAATTATGATGGTAGAGCGGTGACATACAGAGAAAGTGGATATTTGTTAAAAATTATCCGAGAAATGTCGTCCCGCAATTTCGCAAACTCGGTGGCGACAGAGACGAATGAAAGAATAAATGAATAATTAGTTCGCATAACAGGTATTTTTGCTGTCTTTTGAGGTAACATATCTCGAGACTACGCAAAATACGTCTAGCGCATGGGCATAAATCTATGGGTGAATTAGTCGATTCGTTTACAGTGATGTCGATAGAGATTTATTGAGCGAAGTAGAAACTATGGATATTTTATGGTCAACGCCAGGGTTGCCAAATGAACAGTTCGCAGGACGTACACGGACGAGTCTAGGACAATTCGCCGTCGATGATTCACCAAGAGGTGGCGGCGAATCGGCGGTGATACAAGAATGTACATCTACATCTACAAAAATACCCTGCAATCCACCGTTCGACGTGTAGCAGGGTGCAAACACCAAGCGTTACATTTATCTCCTTAGCTTATTCTTGTCTAGTATCCTTCGCGGAAAGAATGAGTCCTTGAACAACTTTTTCGCGCACCTATTTCTCTAATTTTACGTTCATTGTAGGATCGGCCAAAACGGCAGGGGGGTCGCATAATACAGCTTACATCTTCCGCATATGTATTTTTCCTGAATTTATCAACCAAACCCAGCCGAGCTTCTAATCTCCTTTGATTCCAGGATTCCCAATCTGCTTCTGAGAGCATTTGCGTAACGCTTGCTTTTCTATCGTAGCATTTTTTAACAAATCGTATCGCCTTGCGCTGCACTTTCTCGAGTTCGCGAGCATACGTTTCATCCGCTGGGTCCCATGTAACTCGCCGCCTTTCCCAGATGAGGCCTGACTAAGGTGGAAAACATCGCTCTCTAACCTTTTATTCCCAGCTTCCTACATTTCGTTTTATAAAACCGAGCTTTTTGTTACCTTACAGCAGATTTTTTTTTTAATTTGTGGACTCCAGTTTAAGTTATTTGCAATCATAAGATCTAGTTGCCATTTTTCTCACATTCGAATCTAAACCATTTGATAGTGAAATTCTATCTTCGTCGCTTCATATTTCTCTATATATTATGGATTCATTCGCAAATACCCTGACATTGCTGTCAAATTGATGATGTGCGTGAGTTCGGCATAGATTTATTGAGCGGAGTAGGAACTATGGATATTTTATGGTCAACACCAGGGTTGCCCAATTAACATTTCGCAGGACATATACGGAAGGGTCTAGGACAATTCTCCGCCATTGATTCACCACGAGGTATGTCCACGAGGAAACGGTCGTGATCCAAGCATCACTTTTGTTTAATTCTAAAATATTCGATTTCATTTCAAAAATTTTAACTGACGAAGTCATCAATACTAGCAATACCTCCCTGACGCAGCCGAGATATTTCTAAGATGAGAGTGGTTTAAAATACGTTCACCCCTAAGATGTCTCGTATTTAGAATTTTCTGCTTCTGACCATTTTTTACTTTCAAAAAGATATCGCAGATAATCCTTCGAGCGTTTGAGCTTTTTTGGAGCATAATGTCTTTCATACATCCATTTGTACGTCTCTATTGTTTTTAATATGTATATACCACATGAATATAAATAGACAAACACTTCTACGCTATACCACAAAAGGTTTTTATTACATGACCATGGTTTCAACCCGTTGGGTCATCATCAGGTCCCAACAGGTTGAAACCATGGTCGTGTAATTAAAACCTTTTGTGTTATAGCGTAGAAGTGATTCTCTATTTATCTTCATGATGGAAGACTACCACGAAGTCGAGTAGTAGTATTCTTAAAAGTGCTTCGACAGCTAAGGTAATTTCGCACGTGAGCCCCCACCGGGAATCGAACCCGGGACCGCTTCCGCCGAAGTCGAACACGTTGCCCACTTGGCTGTCTGGGGGCCCGCCACGAAATCGAGGCTAAGTTGCTGGATTCTATGGATATACCCTAAAAAGATTAAAATTTAGCAAATTTAAAATGAAATATAATATTTAATATTTATCCAAGGAAATAGGACTTTGTCCCTGTTCTTAGTTTAGTATAAGCTCGCAAATTAACATAAAAATGTTTTTTTTTCATGTCCAAATAATGCAAAACGTTTTTCAAGAATTGGGTTTAACATATATGTAGCTTGTTTCGCCTTTATCTGAAATGCATGAATTTACAATAGTAAGATATACGTTTGCGTAAATGCGCGAAGCATTTTTCTAAGAATCCTAGGAACGATCCACCGCAGCCCTTACGAATCAATGCTTCTCCACGTGAAGTATCGTGGTAAATTAAATTTATCTTACTACATCAGAAATCGTCTCTATCAGTTCTTCCTCTTTGACTTTGATGGATTCTTTTCAATATAAATTATGTATGCTGCTAAGTAATCTTAATTAAAAACTGTCACGGAAAACTTAAACCAGCTATCGATCAGTCTTCCCCTTGGCGCACGTCAGCAGGAGTATTTATTATACCACTAATTAAATATATCACTAATTAAAGTTTCTTTGAATACCATTTAATCGGTCAAGAATCACAAAAGTCACAAAATTATATTCTGTAAAGTTCAATGTCTATGAGTATTGCCAAGGAAAAAAATATATATCATTTCTGAACACACCTTGAACTTACTCCGTGAAAAATAGTAGGTGAGTAACCGAGTACCAGGTCATGAAGACTTGTAGAATTATTCTTTCGTGTGAATAAAAATTAACGGGTCAATCTTCCAGAATTTGGCGAATTTAATCTCGAAAGTTTGTGCTTTTATATTAAATAGATCTAATCCCCCGACTTCTTATACTTTTGCTTACTTATTCTGGATTTCACTAAATCTATAAATCGTTAATCTAAAGTGTAGCTTGTCAATACGTTTGCGTGAATCGATGCAGCGATATATAAGGTCAAACGTTTTCGCACATGTGCTTGTTGGCGCATAAAATCTACATAAAAGGTAATATTAGTTAGTAGTTCCGAATTAAAGGATTGTGATTGCTCCATGAGGTTGATAAAATTTCTGATATTACCTTTTCTTAAGAATTTTGAACAACATTGGAAATAAACTTAATCATAATTCACCGAAATTATCGATGAAATATGGCATATACAATCAAAATTAAAAGCCTAATCTAGCCTGACGACGAGGCTACAGCTTCAATCCTCTCGCGTTTCTTCCGTTCAACATTTTTGTAATCTGTCTATATAGTCTTCAGGCTGAAGGCTGGTTTGAATACCATCCCTCCATCACAAGCAACGGAAAACTTTGGAGAAGGGGCTGAGGGGACTAGGCAAAATGAGGAGTGAGATAATTTGTCATTTCTTTGCTCACTGAGACACGATGAGTCCTTCGGAAATTAATGTGAAAGCCTTTATTAGTACGTTCGTGTTTGGAAGAGCTCCCTTAACATGAAATTTTCTCAATATCCTACCATATTCATTAATCTTGAGGTAAATATTTCTTTGTGGATATGTTGGACCTTAGTCAGAAGCTTTCTTATAGTTTAACTTCTTTAAGTAATTCTTTTAGTTCAACTTCCTTCTTCCTAAGGGCTTCCTCGTCAGAGCTTCGTAAATACTCGTGGGTGGTACAGTATATAATATTAGAAATGTCACAGGATACTAGAGAAGGTCTATAAGGTCTGTATGTCTGTACAGTCTTAAGCTCTAAGGCTGGTTTGAACCTCATCCCCTTCACCATCAGCTACGCAAAGCTTTGCAGAGGGGGATGAGGCGACTAGGCGAATGAGTCAGGTGGATTGCTATTGCTTTCCTCACTGAGACGTAATACAGTAAGCAGAACAAGTCTGCGAAAGTGAAGCACAATGAGTCTACAAGTAACACTTTTCGTAGCATTCAAAGAGGAGGCACCTTAATCAATGTCATTATTTCGCATAACTCATACCTCAGTAGTTTTCATATTATCACAACCATGAAAAAACTGAGATAAAAGTAAATGAAAGATGCATTTTTCTCTATCCTGTATCAAAAGACAAATGAAAAGTATTCCATCCATCAGGACATAGTATCAGGGCCTTTCGTAATCTATTACGTATATAATCTCTAGATATTACAGATAAATGAAGCATCAATCCGTGAAAATGTATTATACTGATAAAATTTCCATTCTAGTTCTTCGAAACAACTTAGGGCAACCTTATGCTCGTTAGTGCTATGGTAAATTATAGAAGACGAAAAGTAATTATGATTTTGGGTACATTTTTCAGGACACTACATCAAGAATTTTCTTCAAATTGCTCCTATCACAAAAAATATACACATAGCAAATGTTTTATAGCTGTAAGAATTTGCCATGATGGCAGTGCTTTGGTTTGAACTAAACGCTTCTATTTGATAACTTTAGGATCGATTTAGTCGAGACAGGAAACCCTTTCAGTATTTCCCTACCAGTTGCACACACGCCTTAAAAGCGATGCAATAAAAAAAATCGTATGAACGAAAGAATTTTAATCCATCAACGTTGCGGGCATTTTAAGTTGTCAGCAGGAAGAATTGCGCGGAGGAAGTTGTCTCTTCCTACCTCATCGATATAAGCTTTTTATTTCGTCGAATCCCTGAAAGAAATCCATACTTGTTCAATAGAGGCATGTATGAGAGCGTGACATGGGGCTCTCTCACCCATCACCCCGTTGACAATCCAACCAATGACGCAGTGGGTGTGAAATGTGCCACTTCAGCGTCGTGCTGGTCCCATACATGCACACGTAAGTTATGCAGCTGCTGATCTGAAAAACTTTACCTATCGGAAAATGGTGTGCTAAGCTCCTTCGAGATCGTCTTCTACGGCACGTTTTTCTCGTTTGCTTTTCTTTTGGCATATTTTGATTATTTCATACTGATCCCGAGTTGGCCAAAGTCAGGTGTCCGTATAATTACTCGGTAACATAGATATGATGTAACGATAATATAATAAACGTGTCGATGAAGAAAAGAAACGATAACATTGCACGATTCACTGCAAGACTCGTTTCATACTATAAATATTTTAAAATCACCTGATGATGATGTCTTATATTGAAACCTATGTCTTGAGTGTATGTATGTATTTTGTGGTGTTGTCTAAATTAAAATATCAGTTCTACTTTTGTTTTTATTATGGATTACCACCAAGTAAAGGCCGACGCTATCATACAGAAAGTTCTACTCGTTTCGAAATTAAAACTTTGCTAATCATCTTTAGATTATGTTCTTTGTGTAAATCGTACATTCTCTCGAAAATGTATTTGATTATTTTAATAAATAATATTTACTTATATTTTAACTGAAAGTAACTTTCATCTCCTTTACATACCTCTGTGGTGTAAAATGATCATAACAATGAGTAGGCGAATAACCCCTTTTACAACTAACAGACAGTGTAAAATGTGGTTAAAGTTTCTAATGGAACGTCAGGATGAAATATATCGATTGAACACGTGCAAAATTCAAGATTCTATCCCTATCGAGAGATAGAATCTGGCCAACTTCATTGTGTATGAAGCTTGCAGAAACATTGTCTTAATGTCTTATATCTTGACATATACGAAATTTTTGTTGACTTATAGAAACCAAAATTGTTGTTAAAATGTTAAATTTAGTCTCTTTTAGTCCTTATTACTTAAAAATATAATTTTTTTTAAGTCCACAGGTTATAATTAAAATTAATCCACTAGAAGTAGCTTNTATTTTAATTATTCTCTTTTAAAATTCCACAGTTTATAACCAAAATTAATCCGCTATAAGTAGCTTTGCAGTATTTCATATTTGCGAAATAGAAACCGGGTCGACTTATACACAAGATACCGAAACCGAAACTTTAATTAAAAATTAGGAGACCTATACACGAGTATATACGTTAGTTATTAGTTTGTTAGAAGTTTATCTATATGAGAATATAGATTACACAACAACGTTCAAACCCATGCAGTAATTATACTAATCTAATTACCAGAAGTATCTAATTACTATACTACCTAATAAATTAGCTGGTAAAGATTTGGTATTTTTAATCCTGGAAATGTGACATTTTGATATTAATCAAAGAACGATATACGTCGGAAATACTCCGATATCTTTCATGTTACCAAACGTAGCTTTGATATCCTGTTAGCGTTTCATCTCTGAAAGCGTTTTGCCCTCGACAGTCATTCAAGAGGCTTCCTCCATTAAGGACTATAAAGAGAGCAGCGTGATTGACGGAGCGTCAAATGAAAAAATCGATGGGTGACACCTTCTTATACACCATAGAAATGAGTGGTAATACATCTTTCATCCCGTGACAGGCACCTTTCCGTCGTAATAAATCCATTTTCCCCTTCATCGTCCTATTGTCGAATCTGAGCGGAATTCATACCCCTCAATCCAGCAAAAAAGTCGGCTCAGATAATGTAATTCTAGTAAGAGCCTCCGCGCCGAGAGAATATGAATTTCAAATTGCTGTCGAATAAGGAAAAGTTAAAATGGAACCCTTGACAAGGTCGGTAATCAGTAACGCGGTGATGTCATAATTAAGACTGTAAGAGAGGATAATGGAACACGGCTGTCATTAAAAATAGATTGAAGATACTTCTGAAGTTCTTTGGCAAGTGGACGAGTCTTGACGCGGTGCCCATAACATGTATTTATTTAATGTATGGCAATTCGTCACATACATGGAAGAATGGATTTTAAAAAAAGCTATCGATGTGGAATAATTCGATAATTACTATGAAATAGACGCTTCGGAGTGATAGATATATGTAATGTATATAATAATCATGTAATCGAAGTCAAAAAATAAAACCATTGTCCCCATAATTATATCCACATCAGGGGTAGAGCCAAAAACACTGGCAGCCAGTTTGGAAAAACTAAACGCTAAAATTAACTTAAATTTAATTCAAAAGTCTGTGATTCTAGATACCTGCCACATAATTAGAACACTTTTAAATAAAGACTAACAATCTTTGTAATCGTATGGGATTTGACATCAGTCCGTTCCCATAACGCAATCACTTTGTGACGAGAACGAAAGATAAAATAACAATAATAATTATATGTAATATACACTCACAGCCAAAACTACATGCACCATTGACTTGTTTACTTTTTGTCGTATGTGTCTTCACCGTAAAATATCAGAAAAAAATTGGCGATAAC
>KZ308664.1:417586-452857 GCA_000376725.2 Ladona fulva
CAAAATGATTATTTCTGTTAAACTGTGAGTTTTCGTTCCTGAGCCACCGGACGATGACGTGAATACGTCGAAACCCGGTCGTGCTGGATTAATACCGTTGAGGAAAGTACAAATATAATCATTTTGTTATTATGAAGATGGAATTCCACCAAATATCGCTTACCAATATTAATTGTATGTGTATGAAAACTGCACTCTGTACAAGGAATTGTCAAATAAATTCAATAAAAAAGCTATCACAATTTTGATCTCGGTTACGCAAAAAACATAATTATCACATATTCCTATATTACGTACAAGTATTGCAAATCGAAAACTACAATCACATATATACATATATGATTGTGTTTTTTACACATATACGTGTAAAAAACTGAAGAAACATTTGGCGTCAAAAGATTAATAAAATGAGTAATAACACAGCTAATGCATAATAAGAGATATTTAAATGAAAAACATTAAATAACTTTAGGTAGATATTTATAACATTATGCAACGTATTCTAATCCATTTTATGCGAAATAGTTTCTATCTCACATAATATTCTCATTTCTGCTTCTTTTAGATTCGTTAACTAGACATCTTAATTTTAAAGGCAATATCCTCCGCATTTTCGCTGAGTTAAATAAAAATTCGCGGCTTATGTTTAATTTGAAAATAATCCGCGTGTTTACAAAGCGGGAGAGCCTTCCATCAAAGACCACAAAAGATAAGATTAATGTTTACTCACGAAGAAATTGGCAACTTCTATTTCGAGACGTTTATAATTTTCGGAATTTTAATAGAATAATCTCCCGCGAGATAATAATCTCCTCGATGGCAAGAGTGGCATTAGTAGGTAATTTAATCCCTCATTATTCCCACATTCGCCTCCGAGGAATAATCCCTACTTGTCGGATTACATGAACGATTTCCCAGAAACGAACGAAAGATTTCGAACGAAATGAATTTAGAGATATCATAAAATGCTCTATAAAATCCACCTAATCAACCTTCTGGGCGATAAGAGAAATGAAAAAAGAAAGAAAAAAAGCAAAAAAGGAGAAAAAAAACTAAAGTATGGAGAGGGAAAAGTGACGAAGCGTCCATTTCTGTCGGGAATATTCAGGATACCAAGAGACGAAATTTCCAAAGGTTCCCGAAAACTCCAAAGAAAAAAGAATTCAAGGGATTAGCAGAATAACAAAATTTCACGACAACGTTCCTCATCGAACTAAAAATCACGCCAAATCATCGGTAAAAGGGTTGCTGATGACCTCAATGCCCCCTCGCCGACGACTCCAGACTTTTTCAGGGCGTATTCCAACGTTGCTTTCCCTCCACTTGCCTCCTACCCACCACCCCGTCCATTATTCCTCGCAAATTCACTTCCTGTCCCATTTAAAACTTTTTACTTTTTGCCTTCGAGAAAAGGAATATCGAAAGTCATGTTCTCAACATGGAGAGAGCGAACGAGGGAGAGACAGAAAGTGAAAAGACTGCGAAGGGAAGAGAGGACGGGGGCAGGATCGAGGAAAGAGACAAAAGACTGCTTAAAGAGCGAGCTTGAGACTTCACTGCCTCCTCTCATATTCAACTCCTAAAGAGAGCCCGAAAAGGTTATTAACAGCTAGCAAAGCGAACGAGCGAGGTAGATTTTAAAATCATTAAATTCGTCCGAATGATGATTGGATTTTATGTGTGATAAATCAAACGCAGCGTGAAATCAGGCACACAAAGCATGAGTAAGCAAAATATCGCGATTGTGGAAAGAATTATGGGAATATTAAATAAATGGCTGGATAAGAAGTGACAATGAGCTCGGAACTAATGTGAAGGAAAAGAAAAATGGGTCAGAGAAATGGAAATGTATGGAGGAAACTAATTAAGGGTACATAGATGTAAGAAGAGACTTCCTGGTCTCAATCTCGCCCTGANTTACTGTTTAAGCCTACCACTGTAATAGTCCTGTAAATTGACTTTTGTGGGGGCATTGGGAAATAAATATATAAATTAAAAAGTATACCGGGTGACGAGTGAACTGTAGATTCCGGGAGGGTATAAGGGAAATTCATGTAAAGAAACAATGCCGTAATTAACAAAATTTATTTCTCAAAGAAATAGAGTCTGGAAACAGGGTTTTCTGAGAATGGAGACTTGTTTAAAGTGTATGTTGAGTGAAGGAAGAGAATAGAAATTTCAGAGGGAAAGAGATACTTGTAAACACTTAAAGATTTGGAAGACGTGAAAACTGGAGTGAGAGAGATGTTGCTAGGAAGAGTCAAAGATAGAAATAATCGATTAGGAAATTAGAGCGGAACCACTGAAGCGATAACTGCAGCTATTTTAAGTAAAGCCCATCCACCATATAGCTCCATTGAAATTCACTCATCACTAACCACTAAATTTATATTTTTGTGTAGTCCTTTATCTAATTAAACTAATTAGATAAAGGACTACACAAAACCTTGTACGAAGTGCTGGGCACCAGGAAAAACCCTAAGTGTAAAAGGAAGAATAATAAGTAATACAAAGCTTCCCTAAAAAAGGAATGAAACTTTTCCACGTGATAGCTTAACTAGCTTAGAGCATACGCCCGAAAATTTGAAGATCTGGATCCTAATCACCTAGTACTACTTTTTTCTCCCCCTCTTATCTCTTGGGCTTAGTAAAGAACAATCCTACAGTTATTTCCGTTGTTGCATGAATATAAAGGCGTCATCTGAGGAGTATATTAAAAACGCTTTTATTCAACCAAAACTTTCCTCTTATTCCAATAACATAATTTACCCATGCTATACACGTACTCACAAAGAAGGTTATGAAAATTGAAAAGAAAAGCGAATGAAAGATTAAAGGCGGACAAATATAATTGAAATTCTTGAAAAATGATGATTCGCCGCAAGAAATCACCAAAGGAGAAATCACATAAAACTGGGAATAAAAATTGGTAAAAACTTGACAATTCCTAAAGGGATGAAATCTAAACGAGTTGGCCAAAATTCCATATAAAATTTTTGGTGTGGGGATAACTTCGCATAGCTATTCACATGGGACACATCCATATGGTGCTTGGTCCTTCATGATAATATTTACTCGTTAAAAAGATACAGCGGGTCAAATTTGACTAATTTTCCCAGAGGAGAGAGAGAGAGAACTTTTCTCAGAAATAGAGAAATGGATAAAACCAACAGGGAGAGGCTGCTGAATAGTTAAATTTTGAAGCTGCTTTCTAATGAAATTCTTTGTCTTTCGATTGGTCATACTGTGATTAATGCTTATTTCTCAGAAATTTAACATTGTGGACGCATTTTCGGCCAACTTGGGAGCTAAATCACGGGAAATAGTTGGTGAAAGCCATTCACCTACGGAATATTTTACACCCCGCCACCGTTAGGAATTTCTAAAACAAATCTGAAGACGTAAGATATTCTTCGATCTTTTGGAGAAAAATGTCTTCGTGTCATACGATAAATCGTGGAGGCCTTTAAATAGTGGTATTCTTTTGTAAAGTGATGAGACAGACATTTATACATGCACAATATGCTCATAAAGTTAGTTTAAATAACACGTTCATCGTAACAGGCCTGTTGATGGAGCGAAGCTATGGAACCTAGAGTGCGCTTTCTATTTATCTTGATCTGTTTTCGTAAGCGTAAACTTGGGCACTGTTCCAACTTGCGATCTACCACTCCTGTTACATGCCAATATGTGATCTACCACGCCCTTACCATTCCAATATGTGATCTACCTACCGCAACCCTTATGCAGAGTACTATTTTCTTCTGTTGCTGTTTACTTTGCTTTGCTTACTTGTTTACTTAAATAACCTAGACATCTCAACCCATCTGAACGAGATCACAGTAGGGTAGTGGTAAATAATACCATAATGGTAGATCACATACTGGATGGTAGACGACATTTTCGAAGAGAATCTATGTTTTGTTAGAAAGTGCTACGATAAAAAGCAAGAGTTACGAAAAACGTCAGACGCAGGTTGGGAATCCTTAAAAGAAAGGATTAGAAGTTAGGCTGCGAATGCTTGATAAATTCAGAGAAAGTACAATTTTGGAAGACGTAATCGGTATTATGCGACCCCCCTGCTACTTTGACCGATCCGACAATGAGCGTGAAATAAGAGGAATAGATGCGAGGACAAGTCGTTTTAGGGACTCATTCTTTCCGCGAACGATACGCGATAACAATAAACTAAAGAGGTGACTCGAACGCTTGGTGTTTACACCCCCTGCCACACGTCGAAAGGCAGTTTGGAGTGTATTTATGTTGATGTAGATGTATGTTTTGTTACTTAGATTTATTCCTAAACAAGTAAAATTTTTATTTGTTCTTCAACGATTTATTAGATATTGTTTAACGTTTCAATTTATAGACTGGATTAAAGTCTCCAAAATATCTGTAGAGCAGTGTCGTAGCCGGGAGTGGGGGTTGGACCTATGGAGTCCATGTTTAAGTTCACGTTTAAGGCGAGGTTAGTGACAAAATGTTCGAGAAAATAAATTTAATTATGTGCTTGGACTCGAGGATTGTCGCGTTTGAAAGCAAATGAAGGGGACGAGGATGGAGGCAGTAATAGTTACCGAATATGGAGCGAAAGAGAGACATCTGGACGGAGAAATGCTCGAATTGAGTGAGAGGGGGAAGCCATACGGAGTAACTATCTTCCTCCCCTAAGAACGATGCTCGCGTGCTACAGACAGGCGGGGTGGTGCGGATTATGGATTTAACGCTCGGCCGCTTGAAAACCGTTTTCTGGATTTTCTTCCTTACAGAGACGACATGGATCAGTAAAATGAAATTTCATCAGCGGAGAAGGAAGATAGATAACAAGCTACACGCGGGAGAGTGCCGTGTGGACGTGAAGAAAAAAAGAGGTTCCTCTCCAGCCGGAGACGTCTATTCAACCGCTCGGTGAATGAGAGAGAGATTGTCGTGGGTAGAAAATGGAAGAGAATTGTGTGCGAAGGAAAAGGGAGTGAGAGGAGGAACGTGGGGAAGTGAGAGTAGTGAGAAAGGCTCCCTAAACCTCTATCTGGAGCTGGTCACGGAGTTTGGCTCGAGGAAAAGGCTATAATTTCCGCCACGAGGTTTATCGAGAAAAACCCCTTCCTCTCTTCGTCATTTTTGATCCGCCTCGCTTCGACAGGGTTCCATCCATAAGCTTGGGAGTTCTATTTTTTTTTTGCCTCCTCTTCTCTTTGAAGGGGAGTGTCTAATTAGTCAGTGTACAGTGACCTCGCCCGTTACCAACGCCACCTCTCCCACCGCTTCTCCACCCGCGAAAATGTTTTCAATTTTGCGGAGATCTTTGACTCTCCGTCCCCTATTCGACTTCCTCCTCGGGGTCATTATGTATTTATGCTCCAACGTAATGCTGCTTCTCAATTGCAGCATCGGAGGGCGGAAATCCCTGCTTGACCCCTCCGAAGCACTGGGGTGGATCTTGCGATAGTGCAATTAGATAAGTGGAAAACTGAGGGCAATTGTGGGATGGGTAATTGAGAGGCCGAGGAGGAGCGAAGAAATGCAGGTGAGCAAGAAGGGTCTTACCCTTTAAATGGAGGAGCAAAAAAGGTGATGTTAATGGCTAGAGGTGATGCGGAAATGGCCGTCCACTCTCGGCTAAGTAATTGCAGTTGTGTGTCTAGCCCAATTTTTTGGTTTAATGAATCAGGTTTATTGGGCAATACACGTCCTGAAGTTCTTATGCGATTTCTGGGATCGTAGCATGTTTACGTTCTGAGGTGAAATGCCCATTATATTTCTTGCTAGTCCTTTCCCCTTCCACGTTTCGAATATACGCCCTTTCTTCAAGCAACGGGCATGTGATCAATATCTTAAACGCACTTAAATTTTATCGACTGAAGTCTGTTGTAAGTGTTTTGGTAATAAACTAAAACGATTTTGGAATCTATCGGTAATCCGAGTTAGAGATATTGAAATATGTTTCTATTTAGTTGTATGTGGAAGAGAGAATATATGTCGGTCACAAAACACTAAACGTATCAAATAATTAAACTATTCAGTAATTCCAATTAGGTATTTGATTAAATTTATTTCTTAAACTCGATGGTCGTTTTCAGCTCATATTTCTAAAAGAAGTTAGACTGAATTTGTAAGCTATTTCACGCTGAGAAATATTGATCATTCCAGCTACCACATTTTGAATAGGATAAGCTCCAAATGAGCCCTGTATGTATTATCATACATAAATACATACATATTCATACATACTTAAATGGGGTAGTATATTGAAACATTAACGTTTACAAAATTATTTCAGACGATCGTATAAATTATTGGGATATGGGCGTTTAAAGTCGACGAGGCAACAACACTTGCAATATACAAACGCACTCAAACTCAATGACACACGGGCACACACCTCGGAATCATAAAAATAATGACAAATACAAGACCGTTCTTCTTCCCTTCCCAATATATACATACAGAATTTTCAAATCGATACTTGGGTTTTGATGTTGATGACAGAGGAGACTTTTAGTCTCAGTTTCGCCCAACTAAAGACGATGTATTATTATTATCATTATTAACAGTCATTCATCCAAATTCAACATGAAGAACATATATAAAGACAAGAAGTGGATGCAGCAAAACAAGAGCGGAAACGAATGTAAAACACGTTTATTAAGTTTAAAGGAATGTTTCGTATGGAATGGGAAATCAAACAAATAATTAATATGCTCTATTAATATACAATAATAAATATAGACGAATTCGTTCCTCATTGACGTACTTTGTCATTATCGTACTTTCATGGTGCGAAGAGCCTACGTGGTGCAGAAGACCGCTGATTCCAACCAAGGAAAACAAAAAAAGCTCTATATAGCGTTACCAGATAGTAATTCTTTATTTAGATGACTTAATAACAAAGGCTCTTAGGTTATATACTAGTTTATTGTAAGGGGAGGTTCACTCGGCGGTGAGTGGCAAGCTGTCGTCCGCCAGATCTCATACGTAATTTAAACAATTAACAATTAAAGGAAAAATGGAGAAAAGAAAGAGTAAGGAGTGGGAAAAATCCTCTGAGTCTTCACTCTTTAAGTCAATCCTCAGTTTACTTGCATTTCTATCCACATCTACATCTACATAAATACCCTGCAAGTTTGGGCGTGTGGCAGGTGGTAAAAACACCGAGCTTTTGGACTATTTCTTTTGACCTATTATTATCGTGTATCGTTCACAGAAATAATACATTCTTAAAGAGACTCGTCCTAGCATCTATTTCTCATATTTTACGCTCAAAAAGGAAATTCTATGGAGGAAATTTTATTATATTCAATTCCAAATAGGTCATTTAAAATATAAAAAATCCCTTCGTAATGCCTTTCGTAGTTCTGTTTCATCTCTACCAATTTTAGCTCTGATTGACAAATCAACTTGGTTAATTTGCCACTACTCTGAATTGTTTTAATTATGAAGGAAAGTCAGTTGTATTTTTTAATTGATTCGTCGTGATTTGTGATATTTTTTAACTGATTCTTATTCTCTAATTTATTCATATTTTTATTTATTTCAATCTTGCCGCAGGATGACTAGTCACTATAAGTAAAAACCTCATCCGTATCAACTCTTACGAAATTAGAAAATATTTACATACGAGAAGCGTGTTCAACAATTTAATTTGTTGTCAAGGTTGTCCGTTCTTTAATAGGAAAGATTGATTAAATTTTCCATATTTTTCAAATTTTTCGCGAATGCAAATCGAATACTTACTCGATTAGTTTATGAAAATTGAAGATTATAATGGATTTTTTCTTTGCAATTCTTAGGGAACATTTTCCGAACCTGATAGAGACGAACCCAGGATAGATACGATAATACTCCTTCCTTAATTTCCATTTTGGCACCCACTTCTATAGGTCCCTGAGGCAACTCTTTCGCCGCTTCTCATTTCCGTATTTTCTGAATGCACGAGCTGCGGAAAGAAAGGAGATCGGAATTTCATTCTTTCCCTCGTGAGTGATACATTTAGTAAATTTTGACGGTTTCATCCCAGTGATATAATAAATAAAAAAGATCATCCTCGTCTATGTTAATCAACATTTTGCATCTGTTATTATGCCTGCAACCATCGAACCCGGGAGCAGCCCCAATCATGCAAGTAATGTCCCTGACTTTGAAGGATTCCGGAATTTCGGTTAAAAAAATTTACCAATCCTGGGATTGAAGCTTTGTCAAATAGACGAAAAATTGATGCAAATTCTTTTAATTTCCAGAGTAACAATTATCCTCTAACAAGATTATTCCTTTGTGCATATATTTTATATCCTCTATATTTTAGCTTCTGTTAAAATCTCTCACAAGTAAAATCAAGTATATCATTGCATTTTCAAAAGGAATAAACATTTTTGTCACTCTGATATTTAACTACAGCACTTTGCAAAATGCTACGCATAAAATTGAGGGAAAACGCCCCAATCGCATCGCCTGTGTCCCTATTTCCCGGGATATACTATGAACTTCCTGGGAAACGGGAAGTTAGTTTTACCGCTGGATCCCAAGATCCCGGGAACGTGGGATCCCAAGAACACAAGAACTAATCTTCATGTTAATGAGGCCTTCAAAGAGGGTACTCCTCAAAATGGTTCGACTACGCCGCCACCAGAGGGAAAGAACGGCAGTTCCGGCATGGAGGACGAGGGCCAGTCACTTCCGGTAGACGTTTTCGAACAACACTTATACCACGTGAACTGTGTTTTACTCTGACACCTCTCACACATTCCGCAAAACAAACGATAACTCATTACCCAGTCCTTCACTCATTTTTCTTACCCACAGTATCCATGCGACCCCAAGTTATAACGAGATACTTGGAGGCTTCACTTTCGAAAGACATGGTTCCTTCAGGTGTTGTGACACTGATACTCGTTGTGATTTACAATTAAACGAGCGCTTATTTCCATTGAACATTAAACTGATGGAAATTAGTTTTAGACTTCGGCTAAAAGTAATTTCCAACAATTAACTTCAAGAATAGAATTTTGAACCGCAGGTGAGTGTTCGCCTTCCTAATTTCTCCCATCTTTCAGGAAGAGCGATCTACTTTGAATGGCTTGAGACCAAATTACGGCAGGTACTTAAACTCCCTGAGAAAATTATTCTCCAAAGTTAAGAATTGCGTTTTGTCGGGACGTAATCTGAAAGACTGCATTTCGCAGGATTTTGGCATCGAGAGAAACCAAAACATGGTCTAAAAGGGATATTATGGAAGGAAAATGTTTGAGGATATAACAACGTGACCCAGATTCGCTGTGCGAGTTTTTCTAAGCCACTAGGTAACGCGAGAAGTCTTTTTTCCCTCCAGAAAGATGTGTACTTTCATCGCGCGGTTTTAGCCATCGTCTCAATTAAAATTTTAAGAGTGCGAATTTGAAATCCCGCGAAATTCGTCATACTTATTGTCCCTTTTTCCCATTAATTATCTGGGCCACATCCTTGATTGCATCGTTATTTTTGAGATGTTATAATTATTATTACTCTTTATAATTATCATTACTGGAATTCTACTTCGTCTCTAGAGGTTACGTAATTAATACGTAGATACATAGAAGTTAATACTAGGAAACTTGAAACTAAATTTTTAAAATTGGTGGTCATAATATGTTTTCATATCGCATATTATTCTGTCGGGAATTCCAACTTAGTTGATACATTATTCCTTAAAAAATGTTGAACCACTATTATTGAAATGAACTACTCATTTAAAGGACTGTGCAGTAGAAGTACCTAGAAAATAATTAAAAGATACATTTAAGGAGGAATATAGTTGATCCTCGTGTAAATACTTATTCATGGGAAAATCTGTTTGAAGAGAAAGACCCAAAGGTATATATTTTATGAAAAAATGTGTGCTTTTTTCATAAAAACAAGAATAAATTTCTTACGATTGTCAGAAATCGATCAGTTATCAGCATAAAAGTATTTAGGTGTAAACAAAGACCAAGTTAAAACAGCATACTAGAGAAGTATGCAGCAAACTGAGAAAAGTTTCATATCAGCTGGATCGTAGTAGAGCCAGTGTGCTAGTTAGAAAAAGGAAAAAGCTTCATCACGCATTTGTTCAGTTTATGATATAGTTTGCATGTTTGGTGTCATGCATAAATGACTCACAAAAATAAACATTTCTTCCTGCAAATCAACATAGATATACTGATATGGAAAAATGTGAGTGTAGTAAAAATCACCCAAGCCAAATAATAAAATTGATCTAAAATATGTGTACATTTCACTTGGGATATTCCTATTAGAAGACTTACTGGTTTACAACTCAGTTGTTGATTTCTTCAATAATAAACACGTTTTGAGAACTTAAAGAACATTACACGAGAACAACAAATGTTTATTACTCTGACGACGTATCACAATAATAATTGTAGTAATAGATTGAATGCTATCATGCCAAATATATTTGATGATTTAGTAGACTGTAAGTATGGAATTTAAGACTGAATGAGGAGAAGACAAATACGAGGAATTACCTTTTGGGAAATGTTGGGAACTGAAGGATGAATGAGAAAAGGCCTGATGAGGCAGGATAAAGTTAGGAGGACTAGTATGATTATATTTATTTACTTGTATATTTTCTCTTTTTCATGTTTAATTTTTGTTATGAGATATTTAAATCACAGTATGTATATCGTTATGATTATAAGGTTTTGTAAGCAGATCACAAGCAAGTTTTTGTATTTCGTATATTAAATTTCAATACAGTTGTATTTAAAGATCATTATTACTATAATAATCGCATTATAAGTCCACCAACAGACCGGTGGCAGTTCTAACACGTAGGTATACACTAAATATTTACACAAATTTAGAATAAAATCACCAGAAAAGAGTTAATTACGATGAAACGTAAAAAGAATCATTAAAAAACAGATCAATACTTCTAGAAATAGCATGCCAGTACATAATTATTACGAAGATTCCTTTATCCTGTTCGAAAGCGTTTATGAAATTCTAGGGAACGGATTAAAGATGTCTCTCAGGTGAGTCATTCCATTTTTCCTGTTCTAGTAACGAATGATTACTTTCCAAAGGTCATTTTTGTCAATTCAACGTAAATTATAAAAGTATGGTCATCTAAGAAAATAATTCTCTTTTTCTCCTGCTGAGAAAATCTGAACTAGCTTGAAATGCTTTCAGGAACCTAGAAAATATTTAATTTCTACTCGATGAATGAATTTCGCCAGAGTAAACGCTGCTGCTCCAGCCTCTGGACAAACGATGTGCGTAAGGATATTTGATCATCTTTCTTTCGGTGGGTTGATGACGTCGTGTGAGTGATGGATGTGTTGGTTTTGGGCACTTAGCGTTTGATCTCGTCATCTCTCGATGGAGATAAAGAGGATAGAAAAAGAACATGGAAGAAGATGGGACGGAAAATTAATAGCCTAGGAAGGAAAATGGAATCATCTTCAATGGATCCAGGAAAATGTAAGAGTATTCCATAAGCTTGGATTTCGTGCACTATATGCGAAGCTCGATCGATTGCAAGACAGTCTAAAATAAACATCCTTAACTTCATAAATATTACAGAGTTCATTGCTGAATAATAAATAAAGCAAACCCCAAGCAAAAAAAAATGTATGATGCAAAATAAAAATAGTACTAGTGTTGCGAAAACGAAAGGTTTCCTGACTATTAAATGCTTGCCTACATCTTGATAAAGCTCCTCTAAAAACCGAATTCCGGTAAATTCAAGAGAGCAATAAACAGTGTTATGATGTACGGTATGTACCAATTTCACTTAAAACTCGTCCGCGTAATTTGTTGCCAGAAAATCAAGATTATGAGGTTCCTGTATATATGTTTAAATGTGTATTAACAGCTAACTAAGCATAACATTGTATGTTCAACTTGGCCTACACTTTAAGGCAGCCAAAGTGTGGACGCACTTTTCTGCTTATAAATCCAAAGAGAATTGGACGAACTAAAGAAAAAGGTTTAGATACGCAGTCCTTGAATGTGTCGCCACACGTTGTTACAATCGCATGTCTCGCCTATTAAACATCACAAGGTATGTGATGTATACAATCAAACATAAATTACCACAACGCACGTATTTCTGTTATGTAATGATTTACATAGATTAGTCTTTTGTAATTAACGTTTCCGTCCATTATTTCGTCCATTAAAAAGTAGCACCCGAGTTAAAGTTGATCTCTTAAATTCAGCTTTTAAAACGGACTGAAAAACTCGACGGATATTTAAGTAAATAATACGTTTGGAGGCAGACTAAGGTTGCTACAGTTGCGACAGGATGAGAAACCCGTGCATCCGTTGGCTGGAGAAGAATGATTTTCTTAGCAACTGTGAGATTGTCATTTTATTACTTTATTCTGTCCCTCAAAGCCGAAAAAGACTTGAGATGTGACTTTCAAGTTTTATTTCCAGGTTTATGAGCAGTTAATAAAGGGAAATTAGAAAAAACATAACGTGCTCACAGATTCAAACAAGTTTATACTCAGATATAAATAGCCCTTCTAAAATTTTTCTTAGTTTAATCTTTAAATTTAAATAAGTCCATCGGTACATTTCGAGAGTACTTTGAACATTCTCTTCACACAACTTTTTAATCTTTCCTAAGCTTGCTATATCAAGAATGTCATTCTCTACTTACAGAATCATATGAATAAATTCTCTTATCGATTTAATATCTATAGTTAATGTAGGGAAAAGCGGAATCGTTTTCTCAACAGTATTTCATCATGAGGCTAATCTTTTCATTCCAATGATAGTAATGAATCCCGTAAAATAATTCAGTATCAAGAAATCCGAGCCGTAAGCTTTCATGCTGCCAAACAACATTAACTTAATGGAAAAACAGGCTTCTCTGGACCCATTTCGTTCTCTTACATTTAATTTCTGGCTTAATCTCGAACGTAAAACGGCAGAAGGAGTATCTGAGAAATCATAATCAGCGCGAACCACACTCTTTAATGGCGTTTTCGGAATATTACGTTTCTTTACACGCAACGTGCATTTTCAAGCAGAAATTAGAAATCGCGAGGATCATCCGTACACAGCATCGCTAAGACTCCCCTCTTTTCTTAAGAAAATAACGGTAATAATTCAAGAAAACGTTCTGATTTCGTCGGATTAACTAGATCTGGAATGCGGATAATTCTCTCGAATGCTCCCTCAAAAATAGCCTCAGTTTTTCAAATTCCACTGAAGCCTTCGCTTGGATTAATAAAGAGGATAATCTGATTAAGATAACAGTTTCAGAGACACACTCTTAAGTTTCTCGGAATGAAACAAGCTAGTCAATAGAACTGCTTTGTGAAGCCTCAATCTTTCAAAATCTTTTTTTGTTCACTGCCTCTTACTTGGAGTTATTATGGAATGATAAGGTGTATCTTTAGTTGAAATTGAAAGCCAGGTTAATATGTACTCAAATATGGAGCTCTATTACCTCGTATATTATACTATACTAGTAAACGCCCCCGTCAAGAATGACGGAACTTAATTTAGTTTAAAAATATATCTATTATCGTAAATATCTGGTCCTCCGAAGCCAGAAAGTCCGTCGTAAGATCGTAATAACCCTATATAGTGTTCTTCACGTTATTTATAATATTTATTCTACTGTTTTCAAGTCATGAAAGCCCACTTTACGTAAATTTCTTAGAGAAAAATATAAGAACTGGTTATCCCCGTGTACTAATTTTTGATAATTCATGAAGTAAAATTCAACAATGGCCTTAGTTGTAAAGGGTTGGGATATTTAATTCCCCAAAATTTAAAGAATTTTCCGTGCATTTGATGAAAACTCGAGAAATTTCTGATCTATATTAATATTTCACGACTAAAATAAGATTTTATGATCATTTTCCTTTCTAGTGACACTTGTCCCGATTTCGTAATACCATTAATTCTAATTTAAATCTGTGAAAGAAAACAACTCTGCATATAACGAAATCCTACTTTACGTATATTACTTATGGAAACGTATTATGGGCTCCTTGGTTTGAACCCGGGACTTGACAGAGATGAGAATAGTTTTCCTGGCAGTTTCAGCATCGTAGAAACGCAATGCAGTTTGTTTCAGATATCTAAGTCAAGCCGTTTCTGAGCAAAGAAGGGGGACGGTAAGACATTTAGTTTTTGTACATTTGATTGTTTCAATTACCTGGTGTTGCATTCCTGAGTATCTTACATAAAGTAAGTTTAAAAATAACGAAATATTAAAATCTTTGTCCCATGAATTGATGTAGGGTCTCGAGTTTCTTCAATTAATAGTCCAAAACATTTTAAACTAAAAGGATTGTATTGGATTCAGAATGTATGCCATGACATAGAAGCTCTCACTTCCTTACTCGCGTACAGTATAACCGGAACAACCGAACATAGACACAAGACAAAAACGCTAGTATGTATTATGTGTTACCAGCATTTAAATATTGTGCAATAGAACTAGCTCTTCCTGAATTATGAAACCCATCTTCCTGTCATGTAAGCCTCATTTCGGCTCTCAGTATTTTGCAAATGATTTTTAAATACTAACAATATTTTAAAACACAGAGTTAGCTTTTTACCTTGCTGCTGGTCAGTGACACAGTGGGTGAGTGTGTATTAACACCTTACCTAGCTCCCAACTAAAATGTATTATCAGAACTGGTTGCTTTTTCTTACTGATTCCAGACATTTTCAAAATTTTACTGTNAAATTTCAATATTCAGCGCGTAATCGCATATCCCTCATTCCTAATCACTGCGTAATACACTTTCAGATGCAATTCCGGAAATCCCATCAGGTAACTATTATTTTCATGTTTGTAGTTAAGCGGAAGTTCCTAAAAGCATGTTTTGTTTTGTGATAAGACTATTCTTTGAAATGATTTTTCTTAAAATTTACTCCTTGTCGCATATTTCCAAAGTTCAAGTTCTCATTGTATTCAGACAAATATAATTTTTATTCATATGCCAAGATTTGCATTTTTTATTATTACTCTATCAAAAACGGACGATGACTTTTATCTACATATGCCATGCTATTAATAGCTCAGTTAATAGTGAAAGACTAAATAGTTCACATAGAGCAAGGAATATTTAGAAGGGTAGTTATATTTAATTCGTTTCATCGATTTTCCATCATTTTATCACACTGATTTTGGGTAACACTGGAGATTTGAACGGAAAACTTAGGTTTTTTAGTGTAAACTTATGTTTTTTAAACCCGTACAATATTTCCTTCTTTTATTGCTTTCTTTATTTTACTCTAAAAAGCTCCTTCTTTAAATCTTTTTATGACAAATGCTTAGATATAAGAAGAGAATAACTAACCATTATCTCGCCAAGAAATGAAGACATATTATTATTATTTAAAAGAAAAATTCTGGCAAGCGTAATCTAAAAAAAATCATACCACAATTGTTTAATGAAACAACATTTGACCGTTTGCAAATTAATTACATTTGCTCCGTAAAATTAAATTCTTGTTGTAGAAAGATGACATTAGGTAGCTGTAAGATTCAATGAATAAAATTGTGTAACTGTTTTTTTTTGTGATTTTTAAGTTTATGCTTGCTGAAAAACTGATTTAGCCATTAGATAACTGATTTAGCCATTTATAAAAACTCGACTTTTTATTGTTTAATGTCTATCTTTGTTTTTTCATATGCATTTATACTTTATCCTTTTTTCTGGTTAATGTAAGGTATAGAGAACTGTATCATTGAAGATATTTTCTTAATGGTACCTCCTGCTGAGCCATTCTGCTGCTCGGGGGGACCTAAATAGTAATCTCTATTTCTTTGGACTTTGTGTTTTTGTTTTCGTATAATTTATTAATATTATTAGTTTATTAAACATTTGCTTTTGAATCCAATTATGGCTTAAACGCTATATGTATTTATTTGCTTATAATCAAAATATTAGAATTGTTACAATATCTTGTAATATTGTTGGTAATGACTCTTAATAAATATTAAAAACATATTATTATATCATATAAGTTGTGTAACTCGTTCTTTCCACCTAGACGACCAAGAAATTGCGCAAATCCTATCATGGACTGATCTCGTTGACACAATACATTTCTGAAACATTCTCCCTTGCGACTATAATCCTCGCTACCCTGTTCTCGAACAAGCGCGCCTCTCATAAATACGCCATTCATCCCTTTAATTATCATTAATTACCTTCAAGTAACCACCGAAGTAAACGGAGACAAGGCGTGAGTGGAAAAATCAAGTAATGAGATTCTCTTTGCACTTTTCCCATCTCTGAGTCTGTGAAAAAAGCCGAGATATCCACATGAACTAGAGTAATTGCACACCATGAATGAGGTTGCCATTAGCTTCAGAGGGTAATGAGTCAAACTCCTTGAGGCCATTAATGCCAGCCAGCTGAAGAGATGCAGCACTCGGCAAATATACTCGGCAACCGCGTCTGTCTTATTCTTCGACAGCACGGAAAAGGAGATATCTGCGACAAGATGAGAAAGGAATGTGGAAGGGAAAAGTCTCCGCTTTCCTGTAGACATACCCTAGCGGCGGTGGACCATGTAATGGAAGGTTGACAGACAGAACCACATTGTGGAGGGCTCGACGTAATGCAATTAGCCGCCTAGCGAAAATCGAATTCTCTTGTTTGTGAGGAGTGCGGTGAGCCTGAATGGTTGGCGGAGTGTCGAAAAGAGGCTTTGGAGATGAGGAGAAGGAAGAGTTTGTAAAATTAGGGGATAAGGAAATAGGGATGGGAAGAAGAAATGATGCGAAAAGTGTTAAACGACGAGGCTGATGGGGAACGTGCCCCAAGAAGTTTCGTGGGGACTATTTATTTAACCAATCTTCGATTTTTGAGGACCGCGAAGGGGTAACTCAAAGTGATTGAGATTGTTACATTACGAAGCGGTGAGTAATTTTCTACCGTTATTTAACGACCTTGCACTCCATCAAGGTACCAATGTCTAGAGGCGTAGCCAAGGGGGTGGATTTGGGTGTTACCCCCTCCTCCCTCATGGGAACAGAGCCAACCATAAACGAAAGCATGCGAGAGGATGGCAGTAGTAGTAGTGTTAAAAGTTCTTCAGTAGCTTTGGTCATTTCGCACATAGGCCCCTACCAGGAATCGAACCCGGGACCGCTTTCACCGAAGTCGAACGCGTTGCTCACTTGGCTATCCGGGAGCCCACCTACGTGTATATTCATTACATGGAAAGCTGACATGACTCCCTTTTAGGAAGTAATTTGAACCCAGCACCAATATCACACCAATGAGAGGATGGCCTCTCACAATTATCTTATACAAGCTCCGCAGGAGATTCGCAGGGTACAAATGTTACAATAAATTAATTTTTTTATTAGTATGGGCGGAAGTATTCCTGCCCCTGGCTGGATGTTTACTTCATTCCCTGCAATCCCTGTACTTTATAACCAATATTAGTTGGCCGGATATCGTGGAAGGCCATGACAATCTGAGGAAGTTACGAAGTAGTGTGTGTTTATTGAGAATCCCTGCACTTTATTGCTCCAACCCCCAGAACGGGTAAATCCCGTACTACCCTGCGGACAGCACATAGCTAGGGCCGCTGTGCGGCTTATTCACTTAGTATACTTTAATTTAATGACAAGATTAAGTCAAAATCTAAGGTTCTACTTTCCCAGAAGATAATGATGTCCCTAATAACGTACCCATACCCCGCCTGGATTTACTCCAGTAAATGGAGTTTTAAATCTATTGACAAGATTGACAAGAGACTTGTCAAAAAAGCACTTAAAGTCCCAATTTCAACAAGTACATAATTGCACAAAAAGCTATAAATACAATTTTCACAAAATCGAGCCGATAAAGGAGGTTATTGATACTATGACGAAAAACTTTTCTGAAAAACTTAAAGATTTTACATCGAAAGTATTCAATTCAATGTGGGAATACAATCCCAAATTACTTCCAGATAAGCAATATTCCTGCCCTAGATTGAGGGATTGAGGGGCAGTGTTTACTCCATGGCTCTAAACCCACTTGAACAAATCATGGCTACGCCCCTGCCTCCCCATTGTAACTGCATAACAAACATGAATAAGGTCAAGGAAGAGTCAACATTTGCTTCATCTCTTCCAAGTGAAAAATCGAAAGCGAGACTTAATGTTGACCATTGATACAATTAGCCTTTCCAAAAACCTTAGTGCAAAACCCCTATGACAGCCGATGATCTAGTGCATTCATCACGAAAATTAGTTTATAACAAATCCTTGAGTATGTGGAGTTAGGTAAGTCCTAAGTCCTCAGATTTCCTGGTAACATACCTATTATAGGACCGAAGCTCATTGATATGATCAATGAATATAATCAATGGTAGACGCCATCACTTTGTGGAATTCCATCGAGTAGGAATAAAAAACAAGGTTTTTTCCTCCCATTTTTGGGCAAATTTCAGACAGAAAAAAGACTGAATCCAATATTTATTAATAACATTTATAACTATCACAGTTGCATTATCAACGATGGTTCAGTTGATTAACTTCAAATCCCGATATGAGTTAGAGAAGAAAAATTATAATAGTAACGAGAGAGTATTCTTTGGTAATTTCTAAAGCTGAACTTCGGAATTGAGCCAAGTTTATCACCTCATGCCTTCACATTGGCTCTAAAACCCATAAGTAACACGTATCACGAGCCTCCGTAGACAAATAAATTAAATTGGTTTGGCGTCATCGAACCCGCAACTCTGTCTGAATAGTGGCCTAATGACAAGTTACCTGAGGAAACGATTCCCCGAAGAGGGAATTTATTTTTAAGCGGAGCATAACTTTAATCCGTAAACTCAGTTCTTCAGGGTGGGAGACGAGATTTATTAGCGGAAAACGAAACACTAGGATATTGAAAATAAAAATCTTGCGGCTCGTAATATATAGCATCCTCCCGCACCAACCCGGAGCTATATTAAGAAAAAACGGGACAATTTTTTCTAAGAACGTGAATTCGCGAAATAGGAGGAGACGGGAGAGGAAGAAATAATAACTCGTGGAGAAGGGCAGCTGTGGAGAAAGACGGGGAAGAAGCTGTAAGACGAGGAGGAAAATAAACAGAGAAGGAAGGAAAGCGAATGGAGTGGAAGAGACATTACACCCTCAGCAATCGAGTGGGAGTCGATCCATTGAAGTCAAGGATTTTCGACTCCTTTGGAGCTTCGCCTCAGTAAACATCAAATGGTACGAAATCAACGACTCCGAGGGTTTTTTAATAAAGAGGCATTGTTTGCGCAAACAGTGTCGTTAAGCAAATTAAGACGAGCGAAAGAATAAGTCGAAAATAACGAGTTAGGATTCAATCGAAGGCAATTAGGGGACTTATAAAAAGTCGGGGTGAAATGCTTCTTTAAGTTAATCCCATTCATTATACGTTGATTTGTGCTATTAATTCAATATATTGCGGGAGAGAGAAGACTTAAAATGAAGCGGTACTTGGAGGCCCACTTGATCACATAATTTAAGAGCGGCAATATGTTGTTAAGGGCGGTAATTTGATGTAAAATATATGAAAACCTGAGGCAAAAATACGTTACTGAGAAATTCCTTGAGAAGTCTTCCAGGCTTGGAGTTATGGCTTTATATCTTTGCCAATCTCAATGAAAACTTTTCTCTTAAACTCACCGCCAGGATTCGTTGTGATTCAAATTTTCTCGATGATAAGAGGTTGTTTTGATGCAGTTAATCTTTTATGACTATCAAGATCTGAGATATCAGGTAATACACTAAGAAGTCTTTTTTCTTGTGGTCTGAATCAATATTTATGGCTATGAAAATTAAGAAAAATTAATTGATGGACCAAATAAAGTTAGGTTAGCTTATCTTAGGCTAAAGCTTAGGTTAAGCCGCGGGTAGTAAGTAATGATCGCAGAAACTGATCGTCAGCTTTAATTTCCCGTTAGAGGCTGGTGAATCGCTTAGCAGCACCCCAATAAAATGGAGAGTGAAAGTTTTCCCCACAAACAAGTTATGATAATAATATCTTTATTTAGGCGAAATTGGTCTAATTAAAAACCTCTTACGATGAACGTAGTAAATACGACATTAAAAACCATGCCCTGGCCAGGATTCGAACCCGGGACCTCGGCTAAGGGCAGTAATGTTTACAAATTTATAAAAAAGGGAAATCGTTTGGGATGGAAAGTTAAAAAAAAGGAATAAAAGAATTTATGATGCGTGAAACAAAAGAATAACAATTTAGAAAGTTCAGGACGCTCACACAGGCGTGAAAATATCAAATGTTAAACGTCACCGAACAATAAATACGAGCGAGCTTGTTTAGAGTCATTAACTAAAAATGAAATCATTGGTATTTAATCTTATTTTATCACAGCACACGTAAAATTTGTTGAAATTCAGCAACTGGCTTGCGTTACTAGCCATTAACTACACGTAAAGAATTCAGGAACCAAAATTAAATGAAGACGAGGAATATAGGCTTCTCTCCCTTCGAGGTACCATCACGAATACGGTTATATTGCTTTAATATGGTCCGCCTCTCTGCCCCGAGATTACGTCATCTTGCAGACGACTTTGTTTCTCCTCTGCTTCCATCTTCATTACTCCATATTTAACATACAATATATGTACCGATTCGACAAGAACTTCTATAAACTATAAAACGCAGCTAGTTCCGGTAAACTATGCCATCATAAGGTATAGTTTAAAAACGACTTAAAGAAAAAATTCTATGTAAATACGGTAAACTAAATCTGACATACTTTGCCAAACCAGATTGTCTTTTTCAGTTTATATAGATGTTTGCTTCCATGAAACCTAAACGTATCTGTTGTTACGTAATCTAATATTTGTCATTACCTCCTTCCTGAAGTAAATTTTACCACCTTATTTATTTATTCTATTCGTGATGAGAATTTAACATCCCTTACTCATTCTACTTCGTTATTCGTACATAAAATACGAATGAGCTATTCCGTGTATTTTTTAACTCAACTCAGTGAATGTAATATTGCTGCCTCTCAATTTTTGTCAGCTTTGATACCTTCGTATTCCTTATTGCGTATTATATAAGTCAAACTTTAAAAGGGACGATTATTTCGCATGAAAGAGGGTTTTCATATTAAACATTGTATAGTAATTTCGTAGGCTGCAGTACGAAGTTTACCAACACAGTTGCAATTCCATGTGAGATAATCATGACTAATCTATGACTATAATTTCATAATCTTGGCTGTATTTACATCATAATCACTTTTAAATCAATTGGGCAACGCGTCCGACTTCGGTGAATGCAGTCCTGGGTTCGATTCCTGATTGGGGAATACGTGCAAAACGCCCATAGCTGTCGGAGCACTTTTAACAATAATACCACTAGCACTTTTGAACAAAGTACCAGCACGTCAGTCATTCATTATTCAGTTATCCCAATGTATGTGAACAGAACTAAAATCTATCAAAGGTGTTCCCGACACCTCCCTTAGCATAAACTGGAGGAAAATTATTTTATCTATCTTTCAGAATCCATTCCGGCTCCAGATTACATTCGTTAACGACTCATAAATCTAACTATGCGACTCTATAAAAGCTTTAATAGCGTAAAATTGGTAAATTTGTCCAAAAATTACTCCGGAGATGCCGTCAAGTATCGAGTGGTTAAACTCTCCTCCTGCATCGTAAGTGACCGTAGCGTCAAGAAATTGGAAGTTCAAAAGTCAACGATTAGTCTCTCCCTTCCACTTTCCCTCGAGTCACAACATTTCCTGACCCATTACCCTCGAGCCCGTCCCACCAATGATTAAGAAAGCAGTTATAAAAAGGTAAGCTCGCGTAACTCTACAGCACTCCGGAGCAAGCCACTAAGTGATACTTATTAAACGCCTTGGCCGGCATAAAATTAAAACTTAATTGGCGCTTCTAAATCTCCGGATAAAGGAGGAACACGGAAGTTTAAAGCTCGACACGAGGATTATGTGATATCTGCAGGCATCTCGTAGCAGTAAAGGACGAGGGTCGGAGGTGTGGGAAGAATACCGGGGGCTAACGAGGGGGGAAGAGGTGTAGGTGTGAAATTTGCTCCCGTTGCTGCGCCCATGCGCCATTTCCCCTTAACGATTCAAGTGTTCGCTTCTCAATAATCCCACCACCATCTCCTTCTCGTATTTTCTCAGGGAACCGAGGGAGGCGGAGATGGAGTGGATTTTTTCTTGTCGCAGCACTTAAAATTTCATCCCAGCCACGAGCAATACCCTCTACTCTCCTTTCCCCACAACAGGTTGTGAATGGTCTTAGTTTCGGGGAGTTGGGCCGAAGTTATTTATAGATCCCGGTTCCCTTAGTCAGCCTTACTATCATTGAATCACACTCTCTTTCCACACGTTCCCAAACTTTCGGAATGTCTTCCTTTCCCCATCTCCTATGGCTCATCCACTATACGCCCCCTCGTCGTTTCGCCGCCCCTGCTTTCATCCATTGTGGCACAGGGGCGAAGAAGCCATCTTTCTTTTATCGGCGGGCATAGTTCGCATCCAAGTTAAAAGCTTTCGTTCATTGTGCCGGGAAAAGGAGGAGTTTCGCCCGAGTCTAGCGTGTATGGAATAACAGCAAACAATCGGGAGGCAAACTCGTTCGAAAACATGTTTGCGATTCTTGAGAGATGGGATTGGATAAAGATTCTCCGCTGGAAATGGCGCTCGTTCGATGGGGACCTATTAATTCCGTTGAATATTTCGATCCGTGCGTGGACGAGTTTCCTAAGGTGCGATCAAAATGAAATTTATGGCGCAAATACCTTGGCGGATATATTCATCCTCGAAAGAGATTGCTGAGAGACAAATATACGTTGCGCAAATTATTAATTATTATATATTAGCATCGTAATTAGACGCTAAGTCATGTGGCGACGCTAACTTCCACTAATTTGACAACTAATACAATACTAACACTAATTTGACTAACTAATACAATAGACAATAATTAATACAAGCAATCTTTCTATGAATTACATACACATCTACAAAAATTTGTCATATACAACATCTTCGCATATCGTTATTTACAAAACACTCTAGTATTATATTTACAATTTAAACAGCTATGATTTATATCTACAAAAATCACCTCATTAGCGATAAAATTGATAAATTTTACCAATGTGTACACAAGAATACATCATGACAGTATGAGTTTTGATCATTAGCTAAAATAACTTAAATAAAATAGATTAAATACAGACAATTTAAACTTTAACTTTGAAATACATACAATAATTAAACTTAAGAACTATCCTTGGACAGCATTAGCCCTTGTCATTATTAATCATGTAAGATCTTTCAGGGCTCCTGATTGGCCTTCACGGCTACCGTTGCGGCCACGGAGCCCTTGAATGTGCCCACCATACATCACCCCACCAGGCGATCCCCTGGTCGTCTCACATTTCGTTATCGGCAGGCTTACTCGTCAAATTACTTATTTTACTTATACAACTAAGAAACCTTTTTGCATTTTTTTTGGGAAGGGCTCGAAGACTTTTGCGGGTACACTGATCCATTCTTTGATTGTTTTATTTAAAAAGGAGTAGAACAATAGAAGAAAGTAACAGTCTACCTGCACAAGTCTTCGAGCCCTTCCCAAAAAATAAGTAATAGTTAATAATTATATGGCATTGATAGCCGGATTTCTCTTCAATTTGGGTGCATTGGATCGTTCAACGCATTTTCTGCCCTATTTATAACTATAATTTCATCATCTTTACTGTATTTACATCATGGTCACTTTTAAATCAATTGGGCAACACGTCCAACTTCGGTGAATGCAGTCCTGGGTTCGATTCCCAATTGGGGCCTACGTGCGAAACGCCCATAACTGTCGGAGCACTTTTAACAATAATATTACTACTAGCACTTTCAAACAAAGCACCGGCACGTCAGTCATTCATTATTCAATTATCCCAATGTATGTGAACAGAATTAAAATCTATCAAAGGTGTTCCCGACACCTCCCTTAGCATAAACTGGAGGAAAATTATTTTATCTATCTTTCAGAATCCATTCCGTCTCCAGATTACATTCGTTAACGACTCATAAATCTAACTATGCAACTACATAAAATGTTTAATAGCGTAAATTGGTAAATAATTCCAAAAATTACTCCGGAGCTGCCTTCAAGTATCGAATTCCTCCTAATTTGTATTGAGCTGATCCATAGTGATAATGATGAGGTAAGATTTAGTAAGTAAAGTTACAAAAAATCAGTTCGTATTTTCCACCAAAATTTGAGTTTCTAAGACCGGTTTCGATCTTAGTGATCATCATCTGGTTCGGAGGTAGGTTACATCTGATGGTCATCGTTAAGATATAAGCTGGATGTAGTGATTAAAAATTAGTGAAAAATACGAAGAACTGATATTCCTTTGTGTTTTCAGATGGTATCACGTAAAGTCAGGCCAGAACGTTTAGAGTTCACAGAGTAGACGAGTTTTCATGAATCCCTTTAAGCAAATGATATTTAATCATCATGAATAAATTAGTGGGATTACACAGCTAAATTAAAAGGATTAAAAATAGGAATATCCTGTAAATAACTTTGCCTGAAGATCATTACACAGCATTGTCGTCTAACCTCACCACCGTCAAAGCCGAGATAAATTAGAGGGAAGTAGCTGTGAGGATACCAAGGTAATAATGAATAAGAGGCAAAGTTACTAATTTAGGCCGAAAATATCGTCGAATCAAAGCTAATCTATATTTTTAAACTTTTCCTTTGATTAGACGTACTATTTACAACTTTTAGGTCCCTGATTTAAACTAAACCCCTTAATAACATTATTCGAATATATTAGCTCGATTAATTTAACTCTTAATTCGCGTACAAAAAAATATGATATATTTTGTGAATTTATTTGTTTTATACATATATAAGCGTATTCAGGGGAAGAAAAAGCGTCATGTGGCCTCTTTATAATAACCATCGAAAAGGGGCTTTACGTCTCGATTTTAAGTTATAAGCGAAAAGATATGTTAGTTTAACTCTTACTTACCTTCTAAATCAGTTTTCTTTAGAGAATATCTATTTTGAGTACAGCAAAATGAATAAAGCATGTTAATCTACATATACATAAGTCTTCTTATGCATATATCAAGGTCCTTTTTCTACATATACCACTGCATGAGAGTGTTATAACAGTGTCGTTAAGCAAATTAAGACGAGCGAAAGAATAAGTCGAAAATAACGAGTTAGGATTCAATCGAAGGCAATTAGGGGACTTATAAAAAGTCGGGGTGAAATGCTTCTTTAAGTTAATCCCATTCATTATACGTTGATTTGTGCTATTAATTCAATATATTGCGGGAGAGAGAAGACTTAAAATGAAGCGGTACTTGGAGGCCCNTTTTTAGTGGCTACTTTGCATCAATAAGGATTCACGCTTCAATTTAAGTAAATAGCTATATATAACTGGGATTATATATTCTCAAATAGACGACTTGCATTAATTTTATCGTAGAATGTGTAGTAAAGCGAGCCGTAATTAAGAAAACATCGACGTAAACAAACCTGAGGTGCATTTTCTGTAGCCTTACAAAGTCGACTCTTGCATCCTCTCCCACTTTCAATCATTCAGGTTGCCTTAAGCCCTCCATATTTTCTCCATCTTCATCATATATGAAGATCCGAGCCTTTTAATCTTTCACCTTTCCTATCCTTATACTTTCATAAGTATTCCATTTGTCTCTGTATCTCTCATCTATCAATGCCACAGCCATCCCTTGCACTTTACCGCACTCTCTATTTTGTTTACATGTCCATTACACTTTTCCGGCGGCGATTTCTGGAAAAATCCACGAAATTCCATTTTGGCTGCTTTAATTTCCTTTTCCACCCGCTGACTTGTTTATATTTCTTTGCTGAACGGCACACAAATCTCAAATCCGTTTATCACCCGAATTTATTTATTTGTATGTTTTTGCTCCATGTGAAACTTAAGCGATTCTAATCCTTTACACGGCCTTGCTTCCTATGGATCTACGCCAGTCTCCACATATCTAGCGTTAAGGTTTTCTAATATATCAGTACTGAAATCCTAATACAGCCTTGGCGGAAACAGCTTTTGTACTGTGTCAGTCAGAACAAGAACTCTTCTAATGGAGACAATATTTGTTGCTCTTTCTTGACAAACGAAATATTTCTTCATTAAACGATACGTTCGTGTCCCAATACCTACGTAATGCTGCTCGTTTAATATAATAAAATAAAAGATTAAGCAGCAACAAATAAATGTTCTAACTTATGTTTTCAGCTAGTTTAAAAAGGTGAAGTGAGGCAAATATCGAACTTCCGTTTATTTTTATTCCCATATTTTAAACTTTATTGATCATTTNCACAAATAATTATAATCCGCTTATAATAATATTAGCTTTTTAAAAATGCATAGTGCTACAGTCTACACTTGGATCCTTGAGTATGTGGCTGAATAAATAAAAGACTTCAATACCTAACTTTGATTTACATTTTGATAGCTTTGGTGAATTCTATCGCAAAACATGATTGACTGACGTGCCCATACACTATAAGAATTCACAGGCTCTATACTTAACGTACAATAATTCCCGCCATATGAAATTGAAGATAATTTTTCTCATCTTATGCATGCCTTCGTTTCCAATGGTTGAGTTCTTGATCCATAGCGAATAAATAGATACATCGTGATAAACTAACATCATCCTATTTAGAGACAGGCTGCACTTCCGTAATCTCTAATATCTAATTGCTGCACCTTAATTCAATTCCGAATTAAATTCATACCGTTTCAGAGCAATGCGGCTTCTAAAACGTGCACTAATTTTCTGTAATGGATTTTCCGTATCAATTCCCGTGAAATTCTCACTTCGCATAAGCGGCAAAAATGCTGCGACAGTGATATCAAAGTTCAATTTTCAATTCCAAGAAACGGAAATAGCTTTAGTCGTGTGTAATTTTGCAAGTAAATTCATTTGACGTGGTAGCATGTAAAATTAAATTACCGTATTTCCCATGTATAAGACAACTTGATTTTGGAACGCAATTATTGGAATAGGTCCCCGGTTTTCACCCTTGCTTTCGTTCGCTGCGACCATTGTATAAAATAAAAAGAGCCGAAATGTTTAAAGAAAAAGTGTTGTTTATATGTGGAAAAGTACGTTTTTTAGCTGTTTTCCTTCCAATAGATGAACATTTTAAATTGTAAGATTATGTAAGAAATTCCCACCATGTCGATAAATATTCGAATATCTTCACACCAATTTCAGGAGATATTATGGAAAACATTACAACTTTTTCCTGTACATCGAAAAGACATTTTTCAAAGTACGAGTTAATCTAGAAATATATTCGGTAAAAATTCAGATCCTTATTGACGTTTCCCGCGAAAATTAGCCCTCAATGGAGGTCTCACTGATACCTCATCTAAATATACTTAGGTATACAAAGGAAGTTAAATTGCCGAGGTAGGTTCGATAAATAGTTTTACGGAAAAATCAAAATATATTTCCTTCAATTTTTCCACAGAATTCTCCGTGATTCGGAGCCACAATTTATGGATAATTTCATATATATTAATGATTATTATGGGAATTATTACTTGATAGAGTATGAAATGTACTAGAGTGTTGATTAAGAATGTAATTTTTAGTGTTATCTAAATGTGACGTATAGTATTATCTATTAAAATGTATGTAATAAAGGCTGTGAATAATGTTATACATTATGGCTATTGTTATATAGACTTTTACTTAAATTGCAAAGTTTTACTCCAAATAAATCCTTGGACATTCATATAGTCACGTATATAATTATTTTATATCAGTATTAAATAAGAAATATAAAATACAATGTAAAATAATACAATATAAAATACAATGTAAAAAATAAAATGCACAGTACAATAATCCCTAGGTTTTCTGTTAAATTACTAAAGCCTACGAACACTCATATCCTGCAACTTACAACGTAGATTTTCCTTATAGTCGCATACGTAATAGATGCAAAAAAATAAAAATAAAAATGCGGAATAAGAGACGAAAATAACATTCACACATCCGTCTATGCTCTGCACTCTTCTCTACTATTTCTTTTTGTTTTCCTTTGAACATTGTATGTATAATAACGATATACGAGCTTAAGTGGAAGAGAGGCCCATATGGACCTAACCTCGCCAATAAAAGGTCAATCTATCTATCTATATAAAATAAATAATAAATAATTTCTAATCTCTCAAAATTCTAGCTTTATCAGGTATGTGCTCCTTCACGCAGAAATCCAGTTTTCCTCCTATTATTTCAAAATACAGTTCTTCAAAAATGTCGAGTGGCGTCCGAGAGAGAAATCCGACAGGAAAATGTATACCAAACTATTCCCACAGTATCAAATCGGGTCATAAAAATTAGCCTCGAGGCTCACGAGGAAAAAACGTCGATAGTCGCAAAAAATATATAATGAATTTATTAAAACCGTGCACTTTTAAGTTAATTGGACTCCGATATTTGGTTATTCCCAACGTATATTCCATGTTAATTTCATTAAGCATCACCTCTCTAGTATTACATATCCACTTCGCCTCTCGCACTCCACCAATCACGCAACCTTTCGAGCTCCCACAGCAAGTAAATTCTCGAATTATAACTGCTTGACAAACGTTGTAGTTTAATGTTAAATTAACATGAAAACAAATATAGAATTAAGTAAGCAACTTAATAATCGCATCAATGCACATCGGGTCTCAATTTCCACTACCGCTGCCATTTACCCCTTCTACCAGCGCGGACGTCCTTTGACCAAATACATCTGTCATATTGTCACTCAAATCAGTTCGGTTTTCGTTCTGGAAGTGTGCGTTCGTGTGCGCGCCCCAACCGTGGAAGATGTATAAGGAGGTTCACAACGCTTTTCTCTCCCCGAGTGTCAACTGTCTGGTAAGTGATAAGTGAAAATAATTTTCTAAGTTCCTAAGTGACTAACGTTCCCAGGGTTTTCGTCAATGCGAACGTATCAAAAAAAGTTATTGTGAATATCAAGTCGGGATAATAAATATCATATAAATAAAATATTAATAACATATAAATAACAAATATATAAAATGTAAATANATCTTTCACGGAAATAGTAATTTATGGTAAAATAGAATAGCCATGTAAAAATTCTAACGTAGCGTAATAACATAAGTTAATGACTTACACCATTGGAGTTTTAACAAATATATAAAATGTAAATATATAATATTGATTTATTATATTCATTGTAAAAATACAGGAACATCCTAATTCACTTAATTTTAAGAACGACGAAGTTACATTTCGAAAAGATACAACTTCGACCCGTGTCACGAAATATTTTATTAACACCTCCACTGCGGATCACTCCACCGTTGGAGTGATAAATACATTGCAAATGGAGGTATCCGCAGTGAAGGTGTTAAGCGAGCATGGTTTCGACTGACTGACTCGAAGCGTGGATATCATGGTTGCGTAGTAAAATATTTCGTGATACGGGTAACAGTAACCCCAGTAAAGGCATCTTTTCGAAACGAAACGAAATTAAATTAAGTTAGGACGTGCCTGTATTTTTACAATAATTATAATAAATCATTTAATTATTTGTTATTAATATTTGATTTATATGTTATTTAATATCCCTATTTTATATTCACAATAACTTTTGTAGATACCATCGCATTATGTTTCATTCTTTACGAGAACTACCACAAAGTCATGCCAGAAAGGCTTGATAGATGTTACATTCGGTGGAAAATGTCCTGAAATATGTGACCCAGGAAAGCAATACATGTAAAAAAGTGATATATCTGATAAGTAAAAATTTTTTGCAGAAACTCGAGTAGATAAATTCAATTAACAGGAGGAATATTAATTGAATTTCGTCAAAAACATTTAGGGAGGTGATCTCATTGAATTCAAGATACAAATGCAAGCGTAACTTTGTGGTAGTTATTAATGCAAAAAACTCCATGATAAGAAATATCTGCTATACCACAAGACAAGAATACAAATTCATATTTATAGAGGAAAATAAATTTATATTTATATTCTTCTCTTTTGGTCTAGTAAATGTTCTTATCGTGGAGTTTTTTTCTCATTGAACTCAATTATTTGTGGAGGGCAAACTGATATTTTTCCGCCAGAACGATTCTTCTTTGAATACCAGTGAAATTATGAAAAGGCAGTTTGACTTAATTCAAGATTCTCCCGTGGAATGCAGTGGATTCTCGGAGAATTCCCGGATGCGTTCTACGTACATAATCCCGGGAAAACGAGATTCTGAATGAGAACCCGAAGGCAGTTGGATGACGATAATCCATTTATTACATCTTCTGTCACTTCCAGATTTCCAGAATGTCGAAATGCTTTTCTTTGAGAGTTGCTTTCGGGGTTGTTTTCACACAGCTTTCCGAGTTTCCGCGTTTTTTCTCTTCTTGTTTTCGGTTTTTCTTCCTGGATTTCGAAAGCCTTTTGACGCTTCTGAGAACTTTGAAAGTATCTCCTCGCTTTTTGCGTATCAATCTGTTTATACGAAATATTCCAACCCACACTCTGAAGCAACTCTTATTTTCTACCCTCCGAATTTTCTAGGATTAATACGGACCATATTTTGAACTGCTTATCCTATGGAGAGGGAACTATTATTTTGAATATGTGCTTAATGTACAGGATCTGTTTGCTTTGCGTACATTAAAATATTATCTCTCTCAACTGATATTGATCAAATTAATATTAAAGGGAAATTGGTAAAATCGCTTTACATATTATATTTGCTTAACGTGCAAGGTTACAATGAAGGGAAATCCACATCTGAATTAGCTTTAATAAGGGACTGAAAGTTCTACAGGTAGCCCTAGCCTGGAGTCATCATCCAAATATTACCGACCACATAATTATTGCTATGATATCTGATAACTAGATATCACAAAGGACATCATTTTTTTGCGTTTTACGACAGTTGATGGTAGCGGTATATTGTATAATTTGCATGTATTTTGGTGATCTATGAACAAATCAATCATCAATTGACCCGAGGAACTAAAATTTGTTTTACTTACGGTAGGTAGTTAATATATTTCTAAATATTGCTGTCGCAACTTCCTTAAACTAGTCGAAGGTAGGGAAAATTCTAAATTTTGTCCTTTTTTTCTGCAAACATCGAAATTTTGAGGATAGTAATGAAATAATTGTAAGAATCTCCATAAAGTAGTATTGCAGATAAAAAGGAAAAGATATCAAGTTTTCCAATGAAAACAAATTATAAATGTTCTTTCATGTAGCCTATCATGTTACATGTAAATAAATTTTCGTAACTTTTCAACAGTATCATTCATCGATATTTTAACATTTGTTACTAAAATGTCAGATCCATTCAACGAAGACATCAATATTACTCCGCATTTCACAGCATGAGAACTTACTTCGTTTGCGAGCTAGAATATTTTAGTATGCCACTACGATGAAATACTGAAGTACACATCTTGGCTCTTAGGGTTTTTAATTTTTTAAAATTTATTTTAGTTTAACACCGATTTAAGTCGATGCTATTGTTTCAGAATATCAAAAAGTGCAGGATATTAGTGCATATGCACTTAAGCAGTTCCCTAAATTCTCCTTTGAAGTACATTGATATGTATCAATATAATTAGGTAGTCTACGACAAGACTGGGCTCGGATAGGCCACTTTATGACATCAAAAACCCAGCAGAATTATGCAAGTAATTATTTCTGCCATTTTAAATGAATATTTATTTCAAATTCATCTTCATTATTAACTTCTCTGGAAATGAGTTTTATTAAGTTTCTTCACATTGATCGAATTTTTGTTGAAAATAGAACCTTATATTTTAAGAGACATTGTACTTCGTGCTAAAATTCCACACACCTTTCCTTATATATCCTTTTATTTCCACCTATATATTTTGGTCTGAGGCGCGGGCTGTGTGGATATATATCTTTCACGGAAATAGTAATTTATGGTAAAATAGAATAGCCATGTAAAAATTCTAACGTAGCGTAATAACATAAGTTAATGACTTACACCATTGGAGTTTTAAAAGTAGTAATTTTGATTAACCTATACCATTATGACATACAAACACATTTGCATTCTTATGGATTCATCCATAGAATATATTTAATAATAATTTACCAGCGAAATTAATTTCCATGCAAAATTGTCACGGTATCGTACAGGCTATGTGCCTTCATTTTCCCAACTCTCCACGGCGTGTTATCAAAATTAGATTTAATTTTTTTCCAAAAACTGGACGCCAAATCTTAACTGTATACCTTCAGTAACATACACAGGCACTATCTGCGAGTTAAATTGCAAATATTCGTGCTCTTATTTTTAGCGTCAATTGTTTAGAAAACAGATTAAAAACATAGTTATCCCGTAAAAGATAACAAAAATTAAAATTGTAAATTAAATGGAGAAAAATTCACTTTTCAAATTGCCGCTAACACTACAAAATTTTATTACGAAGGACGAATCTCTCCTCTAACGAATTCAGAAAGAGTCACCGCATTAATAATAATAATAATAGATTTATTTATGCGAGATTGTGATTCAAAGTCTCCTCTTCTATCTAACCCAACGCCACATTCTACACAGTTATTAATTAAAGAGAAAAGAAAAATTAGTAGTGTGTAAATAAAAATCTTAAGAGGTTCTTGGGAGAACATTAACGGCGGGTTAACGAACACACTGCTTCTGAGGAAGTGACACCAATTTGCGTCGGATCTATAAATCCATCCCCCACGCCACTCTATTCTGTTAGCGAAAAATATCTCTTCGTATAAATGATTTACACCATTATTCTTATAAGAGCGACTCTCCTGGACGATAGCTTCCGTACTTAGGTGTGACCTTTATCTGAGATGCGTTATAGGACGCAATTTATATGCAAGGTGAGAGAAGCTGTAGGTCACCACAATTTCCAAACCACTTCTCGACGGCGCATCCGTGCGTCTACGGGAGAGGGGGGACGTAGTTATAGCGTAACCAAGGACCAACCCAACCCTTAAAGCCGTGAAAATCACATGGGCCTTGACTGCGTAAACTAAAAGACCCATTTCTGTCCTTGGCTCCACCCATGACTTCATCCGGGCCACACCTCCTTCCATCCCTCATCCACCCTCCACCTCAATATCTCAACCCTCCTCTTCACTCCTCCAATTTCTCACCTTCCAAGGCCCTTCGCCCACTCTTCCGCCCCTTTTTTCCCACGGGATGCTATTCCCAATGGGACGCGCCGTCACACAGTAGCCATTAACCAAGTCTTCGCGTCCCCCACGAGCGGAGAGGAAAATAATAACAATAATAAAACTCCTATTCACCCTCCCCCGCGCTTTTTATGAGGTCAGGGTTCGGATAAATCCCTCATCTCGTCTCACTTTCCGCAAGAAAGCAATTTCTGTCTCTTACGAGGGAAGAACAAAAGGAATCCCGGGGAAAAACCTTTGCGGGACTTTGTGAGTTTCGTCCAAAGGAGTAGCGTGTTTTTTTTAAGCCCGCGTCCTTATTGATTGACTGAAATAGGAGAACTTTTGCGTCTTGCCATCCTCTTTGGGTTGTTTCTTTCCCGCTCTAGCGGCAAACTAGTTTGAGACAGTGAAGCTTTGGTGAAAGAGTATTCACGCTGTAGTATGACCACGCTATAGTAATCGTGGAATGAAAGAAAGGAGAAGCGGCACGTATTTCAGCGTCTCGGGAGGCTTTTGAGGAAGAGAGTGGACTCTACACTACCATTTGTTATCACTACCTGCCTCTAGTGTCCCCAGAGACCTCTCGCCGAGGAGATAGAGTAAACCTAACTCATCCTCTCGCTCTCTACTCCCTAAATTTAATTAAAGAGCGGAGTTTTTGCGGTAGACCCACGTAAGATGCTACGGCAAAATGGAAAGGACTCTTTTTCCCTCGGAGTTTTATTTTATTCCCCGCCGAATAGAGCGAGACCTTATGCCTGCGACGGTTGTAGCGCGCGGGGCATCTTTTTCTGGGATATACTAAATGATTCACGGCGACGTTCATCATGGAAATGCTGCAAGAGAAATACAAAATACGGACTTTGCCTCTTTGTGAGAATGGGGATGGTTAATCTTCCCGCGGCGAGGGAATGCAAGGAAAGTTCTATGAATTTTTAAAATTAGCTCTCTCGGACCGCAGTTTCTTAGTTACGGATGCGTTGCGCAAATAATTTCCGACAATACCTTTAAGAGGGAAATTGCCGAGAGAAAAGAGAGAAGAGATATCTCTTTAGAGGATTTAATTAAAGCGAAGCCCAGAAGTAAATGTATGAACCCGAACCCGAAGAAAAAACATCCAGAATTTACGTATTTTCCGTAAGCTTTTAGCTGAAAGAAATCAATGGCCTTTTATTCTTAATTTACTCTGCTGCATACCGTGCTATGATACTAACATGTAAGGAATATCTTTGGAAATTATACTATATCGTATACTACTCCACCTAATCTAATCTAATAACATGCACATAGATATATGCGATATCCTGACTATCATTTCATAATTGTACTTGTATACGTTGTGTTATTTTAGGGTATATACGATATTGGGGTTATTTTGGGGCATTTATTATGATCTAGGAATGATGTTTAAGTATATATACGGTTGCCACCATGGAGTAGATTCCATACTTCAGCCTTTTAAATGAATAATAATAATAATATGCGTAATTCTCCGGTATCGTCATCAGCCCTTTCATAACCTTAAATTAGAAAAAGTAGCATCTACCTTAGGGATACCATTTCTCACCGAACCTATAAAGCGCAACGACCTTCATTTTTTTCTGAATAATGTTAAAGGTAAATACAGGGCTAATGATTTGATTTCCATTTCTCCTCCGTGTCCCTTCCCGTCCAACTAGATTAAATTTTTTATTTCATTGTAATACACCTCGACTTTCCATCACTGAGCGACCATTTATCTGCCGCTTGTCACATCTATACAACAGCATACTAACTCATTCTCCTTCATCAGATCCATTTGTATGATTTTTCCCTCATGTATGACTTATATTGTAACCTGTACTTTTCTTTAAATTTGTGGTTATATAATTAATTTTACTCTTAATTTATATATTTGTCTTGTTATGATTGTTAAATATTCTTTTAAATTTGTACACTTTTTTGTCACATGATTGATTGTGTTTAATCCATTTTATGGATTAAAAACATTTAACGCTCCATTATGGGTGCATTTTAATAAAATCCTTGGTCATGCATTTCCTTTCATCGATTACATAAATATATTTAATTCAAAAATATTAA
>KZ308664.1:452962-491939 GCA_000376725.2 Ladona fulva
TAAATTTTAATAAATAAATTTTACTGAATAAATTTTATTTTAAACAAACCTTTTGTTTCACGGTACGTTTTACGTTAATATCCGAAGAATAATGGCAATAATATGCAGCCAAAAAAAGGAAAATGGAAAGACCGTGGTGGTATATTCTTTTTCGAAAACCAAACATTCATCTAAGAGCACAACTTTCAAATGTCTAACGATAAACGATACGCGTTTATGCATTTAAGGAAACTATTTTCAATTCGGTCTGACATAAAGGAAAAATACTTTGTACTTTTTCCGCACGTTTTATAACTTGCGACCGATTTCTCTGACGTTGACGATGCTACTCCGTTAGTGAAACAAGTAATAAAACATTTGAAAAAAGTAAGTTTTTTCTCCTATCTTTAATAAGGTTTTTCTGGAAGTAACGCCTTAACATATCTATTTTGTTCGGTCTAACATGCTCAAATTCTCCATTCATTTTTTTTTAATTTATTTATATTCTCGATGAACTTCTAGAAAAATTTCGGCGAGTTCACCTCTTTATGTAATCATACCTTAAAACCGCCAGAAGTTGCTGCGGTGTAAACTCTTTGTATAAGGCGGAAACAAGTAACTAAGGCGACCAACGCTGACACGAAGTTTTGGCTTGAAATGTGAATGACCCCTTCCGGTAACGCAATCTCCAGTTGAGATACAGTTGGCTAGAAATATGTCTTTTTAACCAGAAAAAAAAACGAACGAATGTAAGTATTTTGGCATCCAGAGCGGAATTCGCAGCGTTTTCGAAATGCATTTTGCTATCACGGATTTTTCTGAAGTACTTCGCGATAAAAACGGCACCACGTTTGTAGTCACTTAAACGCTACTCGAATAGGATTTGTTAAGGACACCTGAACAACTTCAGAGGAAAGTTGTGGTTCTACAAGAAACGCACTAACCTCTTCTCCACGATTAAATCTCCGAGCAGACAGCTGGGTTAACGAGGGGGGCTTGTGACCTCAAGGGCCTCTTCCGTGAGTTTTACACATATCTTGCGCATATGAGCTAAGCGGGCCAGGATATTTTCATATGCTGGAATTAAGGGTAGGGCGGCTTCTTGCGCTCAAGCAGGTAAATAAACACAAGTTTGTTTGGATGGCGAGATCATAACCTGCCCTTATCTCGATGTAAAATTAAAGGAACATATATTTTCTCGGAACAAGACAAGGGATTCCCGTTTTTCGTAATTTTCGGAGCAGACTGAGGTATTAACTTAATCCGATTAGAAAATTGAATCGCTTCGAAAAGATGCTTTCTTTAAGCTCAAGTTACCTCTACTTCACTCGTTGCGCATCAATAATTTAGAAAAATTTAATTTATGTGAGCTAAGCTAACAACCTGCCTCTAGTGTCCCCAGAGACCTCTCGCCGAATTGAATAGTTAACGCTACGTAATAATATCGTATCCCAGGGTCTGTGAGTCTCATTTCCAGTGCAATTTAAATGGTCCAATTTAAGGTGCAACCTACAGAGAGTTGACATACATTTTCGATAAAAATTCTCCACTCGTTCTATCCCGGAATAACTTAACCTTTACAGAATGTTTCCAATACTTTGTCTTTAAAATTAACAACAAATGGAAAGGCCAGAATGTATATTATTAGATATTAAGATATCATATTATATTAAGTAGTCATTTAACATTTATCAGCTCTCTCCATACAGTACAATTCCACATTATCATCTACACTGAAGATACAGATCATTATCGTATTAATTATCCACAATATTAACTATATCAAAGGTACCTCCCTTTCCGTTTATGTCAAATCCCACTCATAAATTTGTATGTTATTTAATTCTACTATGATAAAAAAGGCTGGAAATTGTTTACTTAATTACTTCATATTTTCTGCATTTTCGAAGAGAATATAAAAAATCAGTGATAGAATTGAGGTACAATTTCATACTTCTGAAACTTCGATATGTATTCCCAGAAGCGGTTAAATTAGTCTCATAAGCGGAAGCTGATCAAATATTGCGCTACAGCCGAACCACTCTGTACTTCTATGGCAGGCCAATAAAAATACTAAATGCGAATTTTATAATATGATATAAAATCAAAATAAAGAGTATAGATTATCAGCAAGGAAATGCTTATTTAGAGTATCAGCTTTGTCGCTATTTTCTGCGATTTTTTGCGAAATGTTCTCCTGTAAGTCATAAAAAGACATGGGAAATCTAGGGAAAAGAAATTTATTGGAAATTTCGCAATTCGGACGGTGGAAGTTTTACATCACCTCTCCCGGCTATCTTTCCCTGTCTCGAGGAAATCCATCTGTCCAACACGTTTGGACTGTCCATCAAGCGAGCAATAAACTGTAAGAGAGTCGATTACAGAAAATAACGACCCGTGACAGCCTCCATTCGGATTGATAGCATTACTAGCTGCCGCAATACTCTATCAAATAAGATTTCTCTCACGAAATAGGCCACTTAAGGGTACCCTTTCCCTCATCTCTATAAAAGGTTGCACTTATACACTAATATTACTGCTATAGTAAAATTTAGCGTCGTCGAACGAAACTCAAAGAAGCTAAAAATAAAATCCACCCTCGTGCATAAATGGAAAATATATTGGAGTTTAAAAATATTACCCTTGTATTGCCTTTTTCGTTTTTAGAAAGAACTAATTTTAAATGTTATAAACACAGGTAAAGGCCAAATCTGTTTCCTATTTTTTTCCTTTTTATTTCATCTTGCAACAAACCTATTTTCGATTCATGATTTGATTCTGTAAAGCGGCTGTGGGAGAAAAACTTATAGTAGTGGATGAAAATACGTTGTACTTTTTTCTGCGGAACACTTAATTACCTCAAATAACCCTTGATGAATGAAAAAGTTCGCCGTAGCCGGGACTCAAACCTGGATCTCCGTAGCTTATCGTCCTTCATCATAGCTTCAAAAATCGATGGAAATATTGCTCGGTCGAGGTAGCTTAATGATTATAGCAACCCATCGTCCGGGTTTGATTCCCAGCTACGGAAGGCTTTTTCTCTTTATTACCTTAGTACAGAAAAGTTATTTCTCTGAGGATACAAATTGACGGTGAAAATGCTGATAGGATATTCATCAAACAATGAAATTTAAATGCGAGTTTATCGATAACCCTTTCAATCGGTATGTTCGCTATTTAGTCTCATAAACGGCAATATTTTAAATCTATTGTCATCTTGATGAATAAAATATTGGCGGATAGCCAAGTGGGCAACAAGTTCGACTTCAGCGAAAACAATACTACTGCGAATAAAATATTTTTCGATTTTCCTTTGATAAAATATAGAGAAAAAGCTTTGTTCCATTTTGTATCAGTTCTGTCATGGCTAAGATAATATGAATGAAAGCTACTGAGGTATGAGCGATGTTGGGTAATGATATTCATTATGGTCACCTTTAGTTGAATATCATTAAAAGTGTTGCCCATTGGGGTCATCAAACTGCACTTACCTGACGTTTTCCTCCCATGGAATTCTGGTTTATTGAGGAAAAGGAGGGCAAAATATCTCGTTCCTAATCATGCATAGCAAGTCTAATTCTCTCAGGGAATTTTCTTTACTTTAGCGGAAGGGTGGAGGTTCAAACCGGCCTCCGGACTGAATACAACACAAAAAGAGCCCCATTGTATGAAAATATCCCGCGAAGGCAGAATCCTAAATAATAATCAAGGTGATACTATTATGGTATGCTTGTTCTCTCAATATCAAGTTCCGATCGCAGATTCTTTTTCTTTATTAACATAATACAACAATAGAATAGTACGGCAGAATGCAAGTAGCTAGTAGAATCCAGTCTCTGTCTAGCAAGTTCTTGAACTATTTTCAATGCAAAAAGTTAAAGAAATCAGCAAATGCTTCAATAACACTAATAATTCTATATATATTATATTATTCTAAACTGTATCACACAATTATTTTTTGTTTACTGCGACAATGTATAAGGATTTGATTGATATTTTTTTTAATGTTGCCCTTAGGTGGCTTTCTACCACGGAGAATTAATAATAATATAATAATAAAAAATATTATTATGAACTAATGTTTATTAATAATAATACGTAGTAATACGCAGGTGAAACTAAAGGAAATTTTATTGATATGAAATGAAATGTCAAAATTATGCATATCATTGGTTCAAAGGTGAAAGATGATATATTATTAAATAATATTTCTCTTTGCGGAGGATTTTAGTTTGAATTGTATGATCAGATAATACTGCTGGTACGTTTCGTGGGTTTTCCTCCTCTCGACTCTTTGCCCAAGTTATTCTTGGTTTCCCGCTTCTCTAGGTGCCTCGATTCCGCATCTTAATCATCAACTTCCTTTCCATGGTATCGTTAAACTACGTTTCGTCCTATGAAGCTATCTATATTTATTTATTCACACTTGGAGAATGGAGCTCAGATCTACGGAGACATACATTTTCGATAAAAATTCTCCACTCGTTCTATCCCGGAATAACTTAACCTTTACAGAATGTTTCCAATACTTTGTCTTTAAAATTAACAACAAATGGAAAGGCCAGAATGTATATTTCAAAAGGTCTTCAGTTCCGTGTAAACTTCATAGGTGTTATGATTGGTCGATCAAAGTCCTTAAAAATTCGTATTGCTAAATATCGATGTTTCGATGCTTCTATTTTAAGAATTATCTCCGCCTCTTACATCTTCGTTCTATTTTCAAATTTAATTTTCAATTAAATGGTAAATCACGTGTGTCATTTTTTGAATTCTCACAATTTTTAGAATTTTGGAAAATTCATTATCCATTATCGATCTTTCTCTTTCCTTACTTTGATGGTTAATATACAGTGAGAAACAGATTTTAAAATTAAATTGAAAATTAAAATTGTTGGTCCCCTAGGACGAGGCTTACTACACGTACACAAATTTGGGACCAATTAACTGATTTAAATACATAAAATACACCTTTATTAAATTCCTAAATGAGGTACAGAAAATCCCGAATTTGATGCTCTGGAATTGATTTCCGTTTTATATTTCCTGTCCTAAATTATTGCATACTGAATAGAGTGGTACCTTGGTGCAACTCACTACGACCACACTACATCTAAAACAAATCAGACCCGCAATTCGTTCGTTTTCGAAAAATTCATTACGCACGACCGACTATGGCGGTCATCCTCAGGTACTCTGCGTACGGAAATGAGAGAATGAGAGACAAAACTTCTCTCATTTCCATATGTATTGTACTTTAGGATGACCTTCACGGACGAAACCGGTCGTGTTTGATAAATTCAGTGGAAAATACGAAGTACGCTTCTGATTTGTATTAGGTCACAATGTTAGACCAAAACACCTGGAGTTTATACCACTTTACATGTCAAATATGAAGACATAACCCACATAAATGTTATGAAAATATGTCATACATAATTTATTTATTCGTATTTTCTTTAAAATAATCATAATTAATAAAATAGAAAGCTGTAAAAGCAGTTTTCAATTGTCAGTCTTCTCCAGAAGGCGTCGCAAACATGCGTCGTTACCCAAGACATTTTTTTATCACAGCCACTCGTTAACAAAGGACGTCTTCAAATTAGGCCGTCGATAACCAAGGCACCACTGTTTCACCTTTGCTGTGAAAGGAACCCTTTAAAGTCTGAAAAAAACCATGGTTAAAGGTTTAGGTGATTATATAAAAAGTATACGAAGAGAATAAATCGCATGTAAATATTTTGTAGGAATGCGCCCACAAGAACCCCATTGTGTGAAAATATCCTCCGAAGGCAGAATCCTAAACGATAATCTACGTGATACCACTATTGTATGATTGTTCTCTCAATACCAAGTACCGATAGCAGACTTTTTCTTTCTTAACATATGAACGGAAAAACACGGCAGAATGCTAGTAACTAGTAGAATCCAGTCTCGGTCTAGCGATTATGGTAAAAAGTTTAGGTGATTATATAAAAAGTATAAGAAGAGAATAAATCGCATGTAAATATTTTGTCGGAATGCACCCACAAAGACTCGCATTTTTCTCATACAAATGGTCATAGGGTGTTAGTGCGATTGTTTCAAATTCTGACACTGAATTCTTCAAATAATTACTATTTATACACTAACATCTACGTTTGATACCTCAAAATCAAACTTTCATTTTGATCAATTTTAACCAATCAAGTCCCTAATATATGACCTTGACATGAAAACAGTAAGGTTCTTACTCTTGCATTGTAGGTGTTGTTTTCGAGAATTAGAGATAAAGAACAGGGAAAGGTGATGCGTTTTGTAAAAAATTGTTACGAGAAATCGGTGAGTTTTACGCAAATGCTTCAGGACGCTGGATTATAATCTCTAGAACATAGAAGATTTAAACGAAAACTCAATTTACTTAATAAGTTCAGAGAAGTTACTTTTGTTGAAGATGTAGTCGATATTATGCGTCCTCCCTGTTATATAGGCCGTTCTGATTCTGAGAGAAAGATCAGAGAAATAGATGATAGAAAACGTTTCAAAAATTCATTTTTTCCGCGAACAATGTGCGAAAGTAATCGATTAGGGAAGTAGAGGCATGGTGTTCGCACCCCCTGCCATACGCCGAAAGGCGACTTGCGGGGCACATATGTAGGTATAGATGAGTACCAACATACTAATGGATTTGGTTATTCAGTAAACCACCCTAATGAGTAGTATCTACATGTTGGTGAATTAAATTTCATGAAAGGTTTAGTAGGAACAATATATAAGAGACTAATCAATGGCGTTTTGTCATTAAATATATAGGGAGAAAATGCTCTTGGAGTGCAGGAAAATTTAGGTACAATCGCGCAGAAAGCAAGACTCAAAAAAACATCTTAAACGAGGCCGCGTCGCAGCGAGCAACCAATCCGGAAGATTACCTCTCTACGTTCAGGCGGCCCTAATATTCATCGCGAAATATCGGTGCAACTTCTATCTCAAAGGCCCATATACTGCGACGTTAAATGAAATATTTCGCGAGGAAGAAACGAGAAAAGAAATCCCGGTGTAATTCAAATAATCAAAGGCGGTATTTCATCTCTAAGTCGCGTTTTATTTTCTCCATTTGGTCTAACCCAATTCCCTTCGGCGTTTTCTTTGCCATTTTTTTCCTTTAGAGTGAACAGCCGGTCGATGAGCCTCCCCTTTGTTTCCCCCGTGCCTCCCCCCCCCCCCCCCCCCCCNCTAAGAATCGCTTTCCCAAACATACTGAAACCGGTCCTTGTATGTTTTTTAAATTTAACTTGTTTGAGTGTGTTATTTTTATAATTGTGGAGGTGTATTGGTTTCCTTGATTTCATTCGAAAAAATAAAAGTATTTTCCATGTAATGGAATCCCACTAAGTAAAGCTTGGATCAATTGATTTCTAGTGATATTCTTTAAGGATGTAATGTTCAAAACGTTTTCTGTCAGTTGATGCTCTAAAGAATGAAACGACAGATTGAAGGAGACAAGCATTAATTCTATTATGCGTAAAAATAAAGTTCCGATTTGAGGCATGACAACTTTCTGGAGAATATAATGGAGGGGAAAATACCGGGAAAATGAAGAGGAAGGCCAAGAAAGAGATTCCTTGATGAAATAAGAAGTACTATGGGAGTTACGACATACAAGGATTTGAAACGAATGGCAATGGAGAGAGATGTGCGGTTGTGGAGACAAGGCTCTGCCTTTAGAAAATGACGATGAGTAACTTTTTAAATTTATTAATTTAACATTTATAAAGACAAATTACTAAATTACCTTGTCTTTGATAATGATCAATTATCTATTTATTTCCTCAAATATTATGTGATTTTTATCTGTAATTTGCATCGTATTATTTAAAGAAAGAAGAAAGTTAAAGAAAAAATAAAAACTCCGAAAAATATGAATCATTCGTTAAAATCTTCAAGTTATAAATTACCTATGTGCACAAATTATATCTATAGCAAGTCACCTAAATTATAGCCCAATTTTAGCAAGTACAGTTTGCAATCGCAAAATGAGTTCGACAAAGGCAAACGTCATACACCGAGGAGAAAATCAGCGGAAAGGATTAGAGGACAAGACTTTTATTAGACTGTGACAGTCGTACTGCGATTGATATTAATTATGCATCAACGTAGAAGATGGACATCAATATCTGAAAAATATGAATAAATTAATTTAACTTTAACTTCGAATGCCGAAGTTAAAGCGGAAAGAGAGAAGCCGCAGGAACGCTAATTTCTGTTAACATAGTTAAGAGAGATGACATTGGAAGAAACCTTTTCTATTAAACAAATGATAAATCGGGAAAATGCGATTCTCTTCAACTCTCTATCATAAAAGGCACACAGCCTTTACTTGGGAGTGGTAAAATGAACTATGGGTTAAAGAGAGGAAACAAGTTACCTTCATTTTACTTAACACAGTTAAAAATAAGCTCCTAAAGCGACCATTTCCGATGAAAATCCTTCGAAAAGAGTCGATATAGATTAAAAATTATCGTTATGTTTGTTGACATTTTAACATACATAGTGAATATTTATTACGTGTGTATCATGTATTTATAGTGTAAATATCACGTAATTATGTAGGCAGAAGACTACCACCAGGCATGCAATCTAACCGCAATTCAGTAATAATAATAATAATGAAAACGAGAGTATTTTTCAAGCTTTGGAGTTCTAGTTAAAGTTTTAGACGAACTTGCATACACACGTTCCCAATACCCAAGAGCTACATTAGAGTTCAAGGTATTTATTCCAACTTTACCTACATTTCGAAAGAAAAAAAGCATGAGGGTTGGTGTATATAGCATTAAAGACCCTCGCGACTCACAGCGAGAACCTTTCCATGTATATTACTCCCAAGTACCTCATCCCATGAATATTTATCTCAGAACGGGAACATCAAAGACCGATGTCACTCGGTAATGACTCCTTCCTTTCCGCGAAGACGTAGCTTTCATTTTCGGAATCCCCGAGAATACCGCAGATCCAAATTTTTCGAGTGAAAAACGCGACCTTTGGAATCTCCTTTCTTTCACTCGACTCTTCCATCTCTCGGAAGACGCCCGGTCCCTCGTAATTGACGTCTCTTGGAGGGGATAACAGCCACATTGCGAGCAACAATAATCAAATTATCGTGCCGGTAACTTCGCTCCCAGGATGAGAAATTTCATCCAAGAACGAATTCCATCCGAGGAGAACAAAAAGAAACGTAAAGGGAGAGAGATGCGGATTTCGCAGACATATTTCACGGTGCCTGGGGGACGGACGCACGTTGTACTAAAGGTCAAGGATAAGCGCTTTAGAAGCTTGACCTTAGAGTTCCGTGTAAAATTCCTCCATCTTGAAGGGTACGGGAAAGGCGCGCAGGTTTTTCGTAGGGCTGCCAATACTTTATATGCTGATTCCGGGCGTTTTCCGGTACAGAAATATAGTGACATCTCTGATGACGAAAATCGCTCGTCTCGAAATCACCTTGATAGTTGAAGTCTTCGTTGACTGGAGTAAACCAAGCTGCGACTATGAAATTACAGAGCTGAAGGGGCGAATTTATAATCAGGCACTTGCTGAGGGCCTAAACCTTATTTGAACCTTAATACGTAGAACCTCTTTATAACAAATTCGAGCGGTTCCAAATTTTGACACTTTGTTGTTAGGATGTTCTTTGTAAAGAGGTATTTTTATCGATGTGATTTTAGGACTTAATATTATTGTTGGGGTTTATACCAACACTAATAATTTTGTAAGAATATTTTTCCTGATTAGATGTGACAATTACATAAGAACCACTAGCCTAGTAATAAATATTAGAAAACAAATTATTGTCATTTAAAAAGGTGTAAGCAGACCACCTAAAGAAATTTAAAGTTCTCAATCTAATACTTATATTTAAACTAAAAATCTGTTATTCGGTAGTCAACCATTGTTAATAAACCAATACAACTTTCAGAAGTTGAACTTTAAAAAAACGTACGCAAATTAAATATTTTAAAAGACATGCAACAATCGTTTTTTGCCCGTTCGACCATTCTCAGGTGTCCTGAATCCTAAGAATCGCTTTCCCAAACATACTGAAACCGGTCCTTGTATGTTTTTTAAATTTAACTTGTTTGAGTGTGTTATTTTTATAATTGTGGAGGTGTATTGGTTTCCTTGATTTCATTCGAAAAAATAAAAGTATTTTCCATGTAATGGAATCCCACTAAGTAAAGCTTGGATCAATTGATTTCTAGTGATATTCTTTAAGGATGTAATGTTCAAAACGTTTTCTGTCAGTTGATGCTCTAAAGAATGAAACGACAGATTGAAGGAGACAAGCATTAATTCTATTATGCGTAAAAATAAAGTTCCGATTTGAGGCATGACAACTTTCTGGAGAATATAATGGAGGGGAAAATACCGGGAAAATGAAGAGGAAGGCCAAGAAAGAGATTCCTTGATGAAATAAGAAGTACTATGGGAGTTACGACATACAAGGATTTGAAACGAATGGCAATGGAGAGAGATGTGCGGTTGTGGAGACAAGGCTCTGCCTTTAGAAAATGACGATGAGTAACTTTTTAAATTTATTAATTTAACATTTATTTTGATAATTAATCAAGATAAACTATGATTTGAGCAATACCTTATTATTGAACGCAAACCTTTATCATCTTCAGCGGAGAGATTTTGAGCAAAGAAGCTCGTAGTTTATATCATTCATGTACAATTTCTGCGCTAGAGTGTATTAAAAAACGAACAAATTTTTCAAATACTTGTAATAAATTAAAGAAAAGCCCGCTATCCGGCCGTTGTAGAGGATTCATAAAGTTCTGACAATAAGTTCAAAATAAGTAAAACAACTTTTAAAAGTTAAATCAGGAACAAAATTAGTAAGTTAAAGATTACATACCATGGAAATATTGATTGAATTGTTTGGTTTGATTGAATTATTATTGCAATTTATTCCATAGCAAATCTAGACAGATCTCAACTGCAAATTCGGCAATGATCTAAGATTCCTAAAAACTAATTAAGATGAAAGGAAGAACCAACAGAGAGAAGAAACAATCGCTATTACTATTGACAATTAAACCAACTTTCGGTCTCAAGAAACGTATTTTCGGCGGGCGCAACTTTTTTGCGAAAATTCGGAGACTATACAAATGGTATCTATTCTAAGGGTATCTACTAAGGGTTTTTGGGTATTATATTCATTTTTGAACAAAAACTTTAAAGGTTACATTCAAGAGCTTGACAGCTCAAAGAATAGAATCTCGGAAAAATGGGAACGTTCGAAGTTTTAAATCCATGACAAAGTAATCCCGCTATTTATGTTATAATTCTCTTACGGCGAAGAAGAGTATAAAGTTTTTCCCTCGTTCTTATCAAACAAGGTATAACAAATGCAATACACGTCAAAACAAGAGTATTCGCTGTCTAGAGCAAATAATACACGAGGAAACAAAATTATTTTAAAAATTATTTGATAAAGCAAAATAAATCAAAAACTCGACGAAATAATTTAAATTTGAACATAATAGAAAGTTCTCAAGTTGGCGCAATAGCAAATACATTTGATTCAATTTAAGATATATTTATGATAACAACATCAAAGAAATAAATAAATGATAAGAATAAAAAGAATGTCCTCACGAAGCTAGAACACGATAAAATGAAATGATACATTTTGATAGACTTTTAAAAACAGAATTACTATAGTGTTAAGAAATTAAGCGATGAATCTCGTCTCATAGGAGACTAAATAGGGTAGGGAACTCAAGATCAGGCTACGAGAACCAGATTATATTGCAAGGAGGGACCATAAGCATAAAATATCTTCGCTAAAACAGAGGACAGATATGTGTAAGTGTTCCTTCTTAAATAGAACCGTAAGTGAGTGGAACAGTGTACCTGAGGAAGTCCTAGAATCTCTTCCCCAATCCCTATAGCGTCTTCATAAACAAAATAAGAAAAATGAACGGATAAATAGATAGTAAATGTAGAGTAATTATAATGTAAAATGTATGCCAAAAATATATTTCTCTTGTGATGATCAACTTGTGTGTACAGTCTGATAATAATGATATGATTAAAAATTGTAACTAATGCATATAACTATGTAATTGTTATTTTATAACGAACTGAATGTGAAATTGTATGACGAACGCCTTTGGAAGGTTTTGGAGGAGTTTTCCTCGCGACTTGGATGAATGCCAGGCAGAATACTTCTCCCCCTCACATAAACTGATTCTATGATTTCATAATTGTACCTGTATTGTTTTTATTGCGTTTTTTGGGGTTACTACTCTTCAATTATGATTGTCGAATGATGTATAATTATGTATGTGGTTGCCACCAAGGAGTAGGTTCCAAATTACAGCCTTTTCAATGATAATAATTATAAATATCGTAAAGTACTGTCAAGCTAATTAATCCAGCTAGAAATACTTCTTAGTTATCATTATAGTCCTCTGACACCACAGTACTAAAGAATCGAATACTTTGGCACCATTGGTTTTGCTAATTACTGTACTACGAGAGAAATATCTCCTACAATTTCTGCATTTAACAAGAATGAAATCAAGCTGTTTGTCGAAATATGCCCACATTTTTCTTGAAATTGGGAATAAATTCCTTGGCGGAAGCGGTAAGGGGTTCGATTCGGATGGGAGCCCTATTTTCATTCCAATTTCTGATAGGGGTTGGCGGCAGGGAGGGAAAATCATAAGGATTAATGTCAGAACCAAATTTTTCGTCGCCACTAATCATTATGGCTTCGAGCCGTAATTTCTTACGTTCCTATTTTCGTTCCGATTCAGTGAAAACGCCAAATTTCGGTTCGCTTTCGGTTTCGCTCCGACAGCAACCGTCGAACCTGTTCGAAGGGTTATTTTTTTCTTTCGCTCCCATGTGATGATCCCAGTCCAAGGTTTGCATTATATAGTACGTATAACCATTACATAGAATGTATATCAAAGTATCTTGAAATTTAACAATTTATATAAAAGAAGTAATCAAGCTTATTCATTAAAATGTAACTGTTAGTAAGTGAATTAATATTCGCTGTTCCAATGTTTATCAAATCTGTGGTAAAGCAACTAAAAAGCTCGGTTTTATTAAACGATAAATTTGTAGGAATATGCGATGGAAAGGTTAGAGAGCGATGTTACTACTCCTTGATCTGGTCCAATCTGGAATATGAGGCGAGTATATGGGATCCAGCGGAAGAAACGTGTACCCGAGAACTCGAGATAATACAGCTCAAGGCGAAATGATTTGTTAAAAATGCTACAATAAAAAAGTAAGCGTTACGAAAAAGGTCAGACGCAGGCTAGGAATCCTTGAAAGAAAGAAGATTGGAATTTAGGCTGCGATTGTTTGATAAATTCACAGAAAGAGGAATTTTGGAAGACGTAATCGTATTTATACGACCCCCCCTGGTACTTCCGCCGATCCGACAATGAGCGTAAAATGAGAAAATGGATGCGATTTGTTAAAAAAAGCTACGATAGAAAAGCACGCATCACGCAAATGCTCTTAGTCGCAGGTTGGGAATCCTTGAAAGAAAGGAGATTAAAATCTAGTCTTCGATTGGTTGACAAATTTCGAGCTACTATTTGCGGAAGACGTATTCGGTACTATGCGACCCCCTTCTATTGGCTGATCATATAATGAGGGTAAAATAAGGGAAATAGATGCGAGGATAAGTCGTTTTAGGGACTCATTCTTTCCGTGAACGATACGCCACAAGAATAAACCAAAGAGGTTACTCGAACGCTTGGTGTTTGCACCCTCTGACATTATTATTATTATTATTTACATTACACTGCAAGTAGATGCCAGGTCTGGTGGCAGTGAACATACTAATTTAGAATTACATACATCTACAGACAATACATAAACATACATACATTTACATACATACATAAACATATCAAAATACAATCATTTCTAAGGGGAACTAGTCTTCTGCCTAGCATTTGCTCTAGGAGGGAAACCCCTCAGAAAACCTCCCTTAGGCAGCCGTCACAATGAATTCCAGAAATACATTTTGGAAAAAAAACATGAATATATGATTCATAAAATATGATATAATACATAAAATATAACTATAAATAATTATAATATTAGTGCCGTTCACTATACGTTGTCAAATCAATTAATACCCTTTTCCTAAAATTTTCATTAGCTTAGCCTTAAAGGTACGCACTCGTGGAGGGAAAGGCTCAAAAATACTTGCAGGTAAGGCGTTCCACTGTTCAACTGTGCGGTTACAAAATGAGTTTTTTCCTACGTTAGTTCTCTGAGGGAGCGGTTCTATTTTGTACTCATGGTCTTTTCTGCCGCGGTATGATGGCTCCTTTAACCTACTACTGATGCTTTCCCATGCTGGCTTACCGCAATATGCATTATAAAGACATCCTAATCTACAGGAAAACCTTCTTTTTTCTAATGAGTCCCACCCTAATTTTCCTAGCATTTCTGAGACGCTCGCAGTCCTCCTAAAATCTCCTTGCACGTATCGCGCTGCTGTTCTTTGCATACGCCGAAAGGCGGCTTTCAGGGTATTTGTGTAGATATAGATTAATAATTACTAATGTTACCTTGATGAGAAACCAAGCTTATAGTCGGAATGGAAGTACTGGTATTCGTTTCAGGTTCGCTTCAAGAATTTTAATTTTTCGGTTACGGGTCGGCTTTCATTCTGGTAAAAATAACGATTTTTTTCTTAACGATGCCCGGTTAATCGTCACCATAATCGGTAGCCGACCTTATAAGAATCGGAATCTACAGTCAGCCGATTGAGGATTTCTATTTTATAAGTCCTTAAGTCAAAATTAGCAATCACTCTAAATGAATACTTCGCTGTATGAGTACTATGGTCTTGAGTCTTGCGCGGATGTTGGCAACGAGAGAAAGCATTGTTTGAGTCGATGTTTGGAAGAAAAGAGGGCAAGGGAACAGAAAAAAGGGGGTTATAGAGTGGGGAAGGAAGCAAATCCGGGATGGGGGTGGGGTTACACCCCCAGGGGGGCTGTGGCTCACTTTGAGAGAGGATCCTCATCCGCTGGTGTCCTTTCCCGAGTTTTTCTCCTTCGTCTAGGAGGACTCCTTTGGGAGGAAAAAGATCAAAGAGAAAGAGTGGAGAGGGAGAGGATGCAGACAGCGGAGGACCAACAAACCAAACCGACCTCTTCTCCACATAGATGGCACGTCACTCCCCCACCTCTCTTTCGGGCGCCGAATACTGTTGAAGAGATGCAAATATTTTTCAGAGCTCGCATCGCTCCCCCAATGTGATGGCGTTTCGATATTGAAAAAATGTGTGCCTCGTGATACTGGTTTATCACTTCCCTAGAATAGGCACGATTTAAAAAATACAATTAAAAACATTTGTATCATAGATTAGAAGTTACCACTGATGGTAAATTTAGTTGTTTTTGAAAAACTCCAAAGGCCATCAACAATGTCATTCTATCCTATGTGCATTTCGCCGTCCATGAAGGTATCATCGGGGATAGAAGCAGAAAACGTAATGGCCATAGGTAAGAATCTAACTGTTGGTATTTGTTCGATTTTTTCGACGGCAATTTGTGTCATAGAACGCATAATAAGGTTAAATACGGACTCGAATTCTTTACACTATACAGTACGACCCCGATTAACGCGGGGTATACGTTCCAATAAGTTGGAGCGCTAAACGAAACAGCGTCTTTGTACGTAAAAAATGAGGATAGGTAAAACAGAACATTGATAAGAAAATTTATCAGCTTTTTTTATGTTTTTGTGATATTTATTGTTCAATAATTCTTTATTAAATAAATCATACTTATTTCTGATATCGATTTGTGTGAGGAAATCTCTTCCTCATTTGGCATCTTGCATTTTCCTGTCTCGTTCAGTTAGCAGCTGTTTATAGCAAGATATCGCATCAATTACACTTCGTCTTGCCTTTGAACTTCTATCAACATTTAAATCATTTTGTATAAATTGATCCATAATTTCCGTTATAGTTGCTAAACTTTTTAAGAAAATCCGTTGAAAGTTCCTTTTCTCTCACATCTTCAGAAACGCTAATTAATTTGAGTAAACAAAATCATGCGCATTTTCTGTAAATCCCAATACCGCGTTCGATTTCGGGGAATCGCAATAAAACCGCGCAATACTGAAACAACGTAAAGCGGAGCGGCGTTAAGCAGGGTCTTACTGTACATTGCTAAGATAACCATTTGGTGACTAAAATGCATTACAATAATTTTCATTTCATTTTAATGTTACTTATGGTTTTCGACATGGAGAGGTGGAGAAAATATGTTAAATAAGCCGAGATAGACCCAGTGAAGATAATTGTGAACTTTGGGAACATTTTTGACCAGTAATAAATGGATTACTTTGTTAATTTGCACGTGTCGAGAGGAAATATCGTAGCAAAATGGCAAAAATGGTGTGAGATGAGAAAGAGTGACACTTAAGAGAAAGTAAGACGAGAAAAGTGCGGATGAGAGTAGAGTGTGAGATCCTGACGAAGGACTTTCAAAAATTAATGAATGGGAGGCAATGGATCATGCGGAAGGGTCGGAAACGAGAAATGTACTCAAGGATATGGGATTATAGAACTTTGTTGTGAACAAATGAGGTCACTAGAGCGTTTCCCCTAAAGAGAACTGTTTGACTAATAACGTGTGTGCATGTGTGTCTAGGTGTTTAACGTGATCTGTTTCATCATCTCAGAAGACAGAGCATGATCCACATGGGTGTTGAAGGAAGAATGAAGGATAGAGTAGCTATAAGTTAGAGCAAAAAGTAAAATTTTTGGAAGGAACTTGGGGAAAACAATATTATCGGAACCTTAAGAGATGAGTATGTGTTGAAGTAGTCAATTACTCGATACAACGTGCAATGACGGACTTGCTGAAGAGAGGGTAAAGAACTATTTTCATATATATTTGATTATTGATGCATATTTACATGTAAGTACGTACGTGCTCATGAATATAGTTGTGTGAGCGATTTTGTTTGTGTATGCTCACGAACTTATTGGTTCAACGAAGAATTGGTTTGCGAAAAATTTACCTGGAACCAATACCGAGGCCTCCATCTCCCTCTTCATCCCATCCCAAGCTTTGTAGCATATAAAGACCCAATCTCAACACCAATCCGATACGACCCAAACCCTACAGCAAACATAACTCCCAAGGTTAACCCACATTTCTCTCGACCCGAAACCCCATCGCCTGCCCAGATTTCTTGCCCTCTCGACCCTCCCAAACTCCCAACAAGACACAGTATATTTCCCCTCTGACAGACGAACGAAGTGAGCGAGAGGGGGTGAGTAACGCGCAATGGTTACTGCGAGCAATATTTCAGACGCGATACAGTCGGGGTACGATAATGGTTGCGCTCGTAAATCATTCGCGGGGGGAGAAGTGGGAGGTTTGTGTAGGAAGGGATGTTGGCCACGTATCCCATTGAATCCCAATATTCACGTCACACTAAATCTGTAAGTTATGCGAGACAATGGATAATGTTCAATTTCCTGAAAACTTCGTCCTCGGTCACCTTCTCAACCCCCGTTGTCCCTTATCTTCCCTCGCATTCTCTTTCTTCCGTCTTCCCACCTTTCTCTCTTTCTTCTCCCGACGACGCTCTTCCATCGCTGAGGCGACAATGGAAAGGAAGAATTTATGGTTTGGCCCGAAGTGTGTTTACAAAAGGATGTTGAGACACCTGCGACTCTCTGTTGCGAAGAACTATCCACTAAGAACGAATCTCTCCGGGCTTAATAGGAAAATAGGAGGTGGGCCTCGAGATTGCGGGGAGTAGTGCGTGGAAATTTTTTGTTGTAAAACAGTGGCGTTAGGGAAGCGGGCTAAAGATTCTAGACCGGCAATAACGGCGAGATGGTTTCCCCAGATGACTTACCCCTGCGCAAATGTTGCGAGGTGTTTTAACGGGCGAGCGTTTGGGATGAAGGGATTAATAGGGTGGAAATCGGATAATGACTCCATTTGAGGTCAAGGATTATTGTTTTCGTATGAATGATTCGGCCTTCAAATTGTATTTGCGGTTCGCTAATGGTCGGCGTAGGAAAGAAACAGCTTTGATTTGCGTAAAAGTAATAAATAGACGCATCTCGTTAGCAAGGAATATTCGCCGTAGTTATTATTATTTTTATTATCGTCATCATTGTTGTTGTTGTTACGATTATTATTTATATATATTTAAATATTTATGATGTTATACTTTTTTGAAAATTATAAATTGTAATTGTAATAATATAATCAATAAACATTATTATCATTATGATCATTATTATTATTTAGCGCAAACAGGTATCCCCAATAACATGCGTAATAATAAAAGAACAACACAATATACCTTAAAGGCTATAAATGCAAAGCTAAAAAAACAGCATTCTAAAATTACATAATGTAAAATAGTTAAAATGTTAACAGACATACAATACCCAAAAAAATAAGAAAGTGATTAGTTGGATCTTAAGTGTTAAAAATTTTATACGCTTTCCTCTTCAAGGAACACAAAGTTTCAATTAAAAGATTTACATGATTTCATAGTTTGTTAACTGATTTAATTATCGTGGAATGGGTGAAAATATACGTACATACATTTTTCTTGCAAAAGGCCACTTACAATTTTTTTTTCTTTCCAAAGGCCAGAAAAGATGTTTTCCGAGTTCTGCGGGAAGGTACCGCAAGTCCAAAAAGACCCGTTATTGAAAAAGAATCATAAAAACCACTGTACACATTATATGCAAAAGATATACCATCTACTTTGCGTCTTACATATAGAGGGTGAATGAAGTCTACATGATTAGGTTGTCAAGGTTGTATTTCACACTTCTTTCACATAAAATTATATAATTATTGCTAGAAAAAGTTATTCCTTCTCTGAAGCTCTACCACTTCATAAATCTCTTCTGGACTATTTATTAATCTTAAATTTTTGTTTTTATACAGGGTACCATACGGCTAGTTATTCCGCAAAATATCATACTCAGATGAAATGTACAGCGATCTATTGCGTGGATTCCCTATTAATATTCACCCCTGAACCGTAAAGCTTAGCAAAAATTGATGGATTTACCGCTTGTTTTCCTAAAAAATTCCGAGTAAGAAATCAACGACCAAAAAAATGAGTGGAAAAAACACGTGGAATAGCGGTCGCTAATCAGCTCCAACTAACCAATAAACTTGCGTAAAAATAACAGTTCCTGCCCTGCTGACTCCCGCTTGTACATCAGTGCTTCGCTGCAGAAAATTCCTTTCAATTTCTAATTAATTCCCTCGACACAAAGCGTTCCATTCAGCGGAATCTAGTTCTAATTAATTATTAAGTTCCAGTTTTCAACAATAATAATTGGATAACCTCGGGAAAAAATATTCCCCGATTATTCCACGCTGCATGACGAACAAATTAGATTTTCTAAACTTTAATTAAAGATTAACGCGAATTAATCTAGAAAATGCCGCGTAATAACATTTAATCTCGATTAAATCGCTATAAATATTGTGATTTATTTTCTTGTGTATATATAATCTGAAAATTCAAACTCATTATCGCGAGTACAATTCCAATCTCTCAGCCATCTATTAGTGAAGCGATGTCAAGCGACACGTAACGTATCAATAAATTACATTATTAATTACAGTTGTCTCATGTGCATAAACTTGGGTGCTTTCCTAAAATCCCTTGTGCAATACATAAGGAAGAATATCTTGTTATCTTAATTAGACTCCAATGTGATGACGTGCCTTCGTTTCTCACCCTCAGCAGTTAAAACCGAATCACTCTGTCAATGAAATTTTAACGTCAGATCCTCCATAGTCCGTCCCTTATTACATTTTAAAGGTCACTCGTTCATCTAGGCCCAATGTATAATTCTATGTAAAAACCTCTATTATCTTTTTCTCCAAATTCCAATCTTTCGTGAGAAAACACCAAAAATATTTCCTTGTGTTTGTAACTGATTAATTGGTAAATATGATGAAAATATAAAGACTGAATTTTAATAATTCAGAGAGATTACTCGAATTACGAACAACTTTTACTATGAACTTTTGTCCCACTCCATCTCTACCTCTAGATACAAACTTTATTTCTAAAAACGAACCCATAAGATCGAAAATAAAATATGGAAACCTGAGTTCCGACATACAAACTTTTACTGAGTCACGAAATTCGAATCGAATTAAGTTCGCAATTCGAGGTAGCTCCGTATTAATAGTAATCGAGAAGCCACTGAAATGAGATCATAGAAGATCTAGTCTGTCAGAAATAGCCGCTTTAACAAGGTCAAAAAAGACGCCTTAGTAATAGAGAGTTTCTGCTATTATTAAGGATTAGAAACCCCACGGAATTTCCTCACTTGTGGTATTAAGGAAGACACGAAGCAGTGTCTCAAAAAGTTTTGTAAAGAGCTGAAAGGAACGAATGTCCATGTAAATATAAGACGCAACGAAAGAGAACTAAGAATTGCATGGGTGCGTGTGGGTAAAATATAAAAATAACATGGATAAGTCTTCAAAATGAGACCATTTCTGAAAGGGGACTGAGAGATGTGCTTGACTTTCATGTGATTCATATATTCCTTTGAGATTAATACATAGCGTGGAGGAAAAGAGCAACCCAAAGGAACCAAAAATACTCCTACCTTTCCAAATAAAAAGAAGTCATATTCGTAAAAGAATTCTTGGGTGCATTTCAGTGGGCAGTCCCCCTTTAAGCACTTTGCTGTAAACAATTTTATTGCGCGATCACTGATGGTATTGCGTGAAACAGAACAGAAAATATGTCCGTTCACCTTATAACCGATGCAATTTATGTCGTGTTTCATATTATAACCAATTCCATGAATGCGTCACAGAAAATAAATTAGAAACAAACATCGCCTCTCAAATTTTTTATTTGATTAAATAATCATAGAAAATATTAGAATCGATCGAAAAAATATTTAATTAATACAAGATAAATAGTAGTTTAGAAAAGTATTGCATGGTAACTGCAATGAATATCCGCATGCTCATTCTTGATGTACGAATAGTTAAGACTTTCTAAAGTTAATAGTCTTGAATTATACAAATATGATTGCGAATGCAAAAACAATTAGAGTGGGGCGTCGCCGGGTAAATTCAGCAACTTCTGTGTTTGTCCACATTTGCATTGCTATCCAGCAAGACGCCAATCATTCTGTAAACATTTATTATATGAACATTTACGATATTTAAAAATTGCGGACTTTTTACAGTTAAAATCCCCAGAATCATTTTGAGTACCAATTTTCGCATTTAAATAGGGTTGCAGATAACCTTTGGTTTTTGTGAACGCTAAGTACTTGGTACTTCGAATCATCATCAGGACTTCGCTCGCGTTTGGGAATATAGTATATATGGCCCCACGGGGAGTTTATTCACTGGTTAAAACTTCATTTTAACTTTAAACATTAAAACTTATTTTTAAGCATTAAAATCACAAACTTGTTTAAATAATAATGTTAATAATTCATATAATGCAGGTTAATCTTGCTTCATGGCACTTAACATCTACATCTACATCAATACCCTACAAGCCGCCTTTCGGCGTGTGGCAGGGGGGAGTACTTAAGGTACATCTTGTTCTTTTGTGCTAATTTGGGGTTCTAATCCCACATTTAATTGAATGCTTTGGATGGAGAATGGAGAATCCTTAAGTTTTTCAGAATAGTATTTCGTCATATTATCAATCACATCCTTATCGGCTCGATATTGTGCATTGAAAATATGTATTTTGAGCATGCCAAATTGGTATATACTTGAAGTATTTTCTTGATCAATCTTTTATCAAACCTGTCAGTGGATTTAAAAATTTCTTACTGGAGTAAATCCAGGAGGGGCATGCGTAAGTTAGTAGGGACCTAATCATCGTCTGGTGCAACAGAATTATAGATTTTGATAATTTTGCCATTAAATAAATGCATATGGCGTGAGTGGGCTACCGCGCTGGCTTTGGCTGTACGTGCTGTGCCAGGATTTGTCCATGGAGGCATGGAGCAAACACTGTGTTGCCTACAATCCAAGGGAATTAATACTTCAGTCCAAAATCTAATGAAAATATAAATTGATCTATTTTAATATGTACACCCTGCGAATCTCCTACGTTTTTGTACGATTACTCGTATGGCATAATTTCTAGATGCCATCCTCTCGCATGCTTTCGTTTATTGTTGGCTCTGTTTACTTGGGGTTGGTTTTAATCCCCAAAACCACCCTCTTTGTTACGCCTCTACTTTTACTTCATCATTTTACGAGTTTTTCTGTTAAATGAAATTCATAATGTGGCTACAGCTCCTGAATGCATCTATTGACACGACAATTAAGAAAACATGTATATTTTAAAATACTGAATACTGAAATATTATATTTAATAAAGTATTGGGTTTATGGCATAATTGGTAGAAGCAATACTCTCGCATGCTTTCGTTTATTGTTGGTTTTGTTCTCATGAAGGGGGGGGGTTGCACCCCCAAAACCACCCCCTTGGCTACGTTTCTGTCTAATATCATCCCCATCTTCAAGGCGTATCATTCAGAATCCTCTGGCTGTACGTGGTATCTCCAAGTCAGTTTACCAACTAAAATGGCTAAAATCTATATACAGGATACTTACAAAAAACACATGTAACGTATAAACTCCCGAGTCATCGCGCGTCTGAAATACGCAACTCGCGGAAGCAAACGGAGCTGTAAATTAGAAAAGAGAGGAAAGGCTACTTGTCGTAAAATAAGTGTGATGAGTGGGTAATGGAGGGAGATGGAGCGTAAAGCGCTTGTAAGAGTGGGTAACAGGGTGATGGAGACGATTGCCCCATCAAGTCTCGGCAGGGAGCGGGAAATGGAAAAGATGATCAAATTCAGAAGGATTCGCATGGGAATAGATGTTGCTTGTGCGAGGAAAAATAAAAACCTACCGACAAGTGAGGATATAGAGTTAAGCCGAGCGGAAGAAATGTGCCGGGAATAAAAATCTGCCGTAAATAAGAGCGGCGACGACGACAAGATATACGAAGTGACGGAGTACCGAAAGATTTTTTACATGCGTGTAAACGTTGGGCCTTTCTGATTGCTTCCCTAACTGCTTGACTCAAAAATCGAGGATTTGATTGTGCACTTTATCGAAATTTAAATTTGCGGAAAGGGCGTTCCGGTTGTAGCACAGTGAGATTCGCGGAAACGAACTCTAAAATGATTAACTCGCGACAAAACCGCAATCCGCAAATGATGTTGAAATACTGCTTTCCTTTTCCGTGCATTTGGCTGTAAATTCGACTCAAATATATAACTGATTAATTATCACCGATGTGCTCATTATTATGCTGAATTAAAGTTTGATACCCATGAATTTAGTGTACTGTTTGAATGGTTGAGTTTGTATTGGAACGACGCTACTATCACCTACGTTTGAGTACTTCGCTCTGTGTGATTTTTTACGAATGATTCCACAAGAAATGTATACCACTTCATTCAATAGAATTCAACTGCTTAGAATTTATCTGGTGTCAATGGTGACTAATTGAATGTGGTGTTCGTAGTGGTTTCAGATAATTTTGTAAATTATAGCTGTGTGAATTGTAAATTAGCGTAGTTTGCAAACTGTTGAAATTAATGGAGGATGTGGTTATATACCTATTGTTCTGTAGTTGTATATGTTGAACTTTGTAACGTTGTTTCTGTTAGCTGTACATTGAAGTGTAAGTTAGAGTCGCCGCACACTTAGCGGTATTGTACAATAAATAGATAATGATTCTACTGTCAGTCAATACCTTCACTCTGGGAGCTAAATAAGTTATAGTTCCTTCTTAAGATTTAGTTGGCAGCACTGGAGAAATTTTTTTAAACATCAATTGAAAATGCCTTGACCTTGTGGAATTCAATAATGGGATACAGAACCTAAGGATGGACTAACCCTGTCCAAAACAGGTCGTCCTAATAAAGTATTTGAGAGGAATTGTTAGATAGTAATATTTCTTAATCGCCTTAAAGAATTTCATTCCATAAAATAAAATGAGCAAAAGAACATATTTCCAGAAATAAAACAATATGATAGAAAATATTAGAATCGATCGAAAAAATATTTAATTAATACAAGATAAATAGTAGTTTAGAAAAGTATTGCATGGTAACTGCAATGAATATCCGCATGCTCATTCTTGATGTACGAATAGTTAAGACTTTCTAAAGTTAATAGTCTTGAATTATACAAATATGATTGCGNCTGGACTCATAGAAGGAGGTTGGGCTCTTCTTAAAGAGTCAAAATTAACAGAAAATATGTCCACTGTTTGCGGTTCTTTTAGTATGGCATTGGCGAGACAGAATCCTCGGGATTGGCGAATGCTTGTAAGTATTGACCCGACAGGCAGGGACGCAGAAATGGTAAATCTATCTGGTGATTCGCGTAGGAACATTGAAATTTACACGTTCGACTAGGCTTGAAGCGTCTAGGGACACTCCGGCAATAATTTTTTAACAAATGATATCAGCAATATCTCGCCGATAAAAAAAGTGGCAGTAAGTGAAATTTTTCGCAAAGAGACACCGTGTTAAATGGCATGTTTTCCTTAAAAGAAAACCATATAACAAAACACTTCTGCACCCTCTCCATTAGTTCAATTTTGTTAAGTGTACGGGATTTCACACTGCAAAACTTAAGTGCTGGTCGAGCAAGGGCACAGCGGGATCTTACTGCAGTCCTCGTAGAGAATTTCGGAACTGTATTCCTCTTTATGAATCCCAGCATTCTGAAAAACTTCTATTTATTTTGTTAATGTGTGTTAAGCTAAATCTTTAATTATAAGTCGTAGCTTATTTAATTTTTTCGACTCAAACTAGACAATTCTGTGTTGTTCAAATTTTGAAGCTTCTTTTACTTATTCCTTTTTTCGTACGGAGTCTAAATTGTTGGGAAAACAAGAAGCTCTTTGGAACCATTTTATCCTAAGATTACTAATTCACTTAAGTGGCCTGTCTCCTGAGAACCTTTGGGAAGGGACTTAGAATCATCAAAATCAAAAAGAACCGAAGAAAGAAGACAGACAATTTTCTACCGTGCTATCGCCTTCCTCAAAGTAACAGCTGACCATATCGATTTCAATCAGAGGTAAAGAAGGAGCAGCTGGCTGGCTCCACACCGATTGACTTAAAAAGAAAATAATATCCTAAACAGTGCTGACTTCACGTCTATGTAGTATCTTCATCAAGAAAATGGAAAACGCGAGTTTTCCTTCAGCTCCACGACCTTAGAGTTCAAAACCGGTCCGATAACGCTAAACTGCTCCACTTAATCCACCTTAGTCCCAATCTAATAACGCCGCATTTTCAATGGGCAGCTACGTCAGTTCGACCGCAGCAGCACTTCACTTCGCTCTCATCTGTCACTCAAAGATCAACGCACTTTCGACACGCGTCTATGTAAATCCGAAGGTACAATAACGCATACCATCCTTCTTTGTTTTCAAAATGGCCTCCAGATGTTTACATAAGCAACCAATTTACCGACAGGATGTTTTGATTTCTACAATCCCTAGAGCCCGCCAATAGTGACGTGTGGCCCAGATGTCGCGGACTCTGAGTGCCTTACACGCGAATCCACTCGCACACGCATATATCGTGCCTTTGACGTACCAACACGAGGACGTCCATTCTGTCACGCACACAATGTCTGTGCATGCATCGGGGGCGTGGAGGTGGTATTCGCCCGCCAAGTCGAAAAACGTCACAGCTACATCCGAGCGAAATACTTCACGTGGAACGAGGGAAAGGGATATACTCTCTCACACGCAGCGAGGGTTGCCGACGCTACCGAATCCACCGGGTGGCTGGCGAATTTAAGCAATTATTTACAGCTTCCTCCACCACCCAGGCTTTACAGTTTTGCTTGAATAAAACACTAAGAATCGGTGCTTCTGTAGAAAATTCTGGGAAACTTAAAACTTTAAATAATTAAATAAATAACGTCTTTACTTAGAAATTGAGACTATAAAGTTTAAACCCTTCGTCATATGAAATTTAAAAGATATAGCTTGAAAAAAGGGCATAGAAGAACACTGCTTTACAGGTTTAAAAACCTAAGTTTTCATTAAGGAAAAAATACACCACAGCAGGAAAACGCCCACAAGAAGGAAGGTGTGAAAACCTGCAAAACTTACTGAAAGTTACCTATTAATAATTTACCCAGTAACTACCTTGTTAGATAAACGGAATAGTTTAAACAGTTTTACTTCCTTTACGTTAATTAATCATCAACTTATCCATTTCCAAACATACTGATAACTTATATTTCTCTGAATTTGCGTTGGAGATCACATTAGGGAATTAGGATTAAGTAAAGTATAGATTACGTTAATTTATGAAAACTGGGATAGGCTCTTCATTATCACTTCAATACGTTTTATCAAAACAAAGCAAATGCCTTTTGTATTGTCAAGCTTTTTACAACAAGTTATAAAAAGATTTTCATATTATGCTGCGAGATAATCGTTCAAAACGCTGCCACCTGGTCAGAAGGCCAAATTGCAGCGTAAATTTAAATAAATAAATAAATAATAAAATTAGGCCAATGCGAAGGATTTAACGATTAAAGCTGGTTTCTTTCACTATATGAAAGAACTTTCAGAGGCTGATAGAAATGTTTTATTGAAATCATGGCGTAGGAAAAGGAAGTATCTTATTAATATGAAAGGAAATATTAGAAAGTTAATTTTGAAACTTTTTGATAGCGATCGATATATCCAGAAATAGCCGTTCAAATTATAAGGAAATATCAACTTTCCCTACAAAATTGAAAGTTGCACTCAGAATGAAAGAAAATAACAAGCACTATCTTTAATGAAATTTTCTGTTTTTACTTTACATGCACCGAGCTTAGATTTAAATTTAAAATGTGAAATATCTGTAGAGGATTCATGGAACTATATAGCCAATGATTGCCAAATGTAAAATAGGACCTTCATAAGGAGACCCATGGCTAATTTATTCGACCTTACGGGGTTTGGAACGTTAAGACCTCAGAGCTGAGTGGTTATAACATACGTTTAAACTCTTTCTGCAGCAAATTGCAAGAGTTTTTGAAAGTTATTCATGTGCTTAAGCATTAAAATCCAACAATTTAATGATGATATATGTTATTTATACATTATGGACTTCTACAACTCGCCACGTAAGGGATGGGTGAGTGAAAATTTTTAAATGCCCCGAGGTTGACATGATGAGAACTCCAAAATAAATGAATATTTATTTTGGATTTCCGTGTCCCGTGTCTACAACAACTTGAAGATGCGTTCAGAATTGGATGAAAAACAGTGATGCTCAGTTAGCTCTCAGGAATAAAATGAGCTTCGAGAGAGAAACAATTTTAAAGGATATCCCTCAAGAGCTTCCCCCGGAATATATTCCGAAAAAAAACGAAACCAACTGAACTGTAATCGACGAAAAGACTAATTTATAGAGAGAAATTCGATTCAGAAACAAAACCCATTAAGCCGTCCCACTGCGTAAGAAAGCGATTTGCGCGTGATTCCTTGATTTGCAAATTGAGCCCAGAATAGAGCGGGCCCAAGATGGAAACATCTCCGAAAGCTTCGGAAATGAGATTCGCCCCGTGCCGTACACGTGCGTCGAAAATGGGAAATCTCCTACGTGTTGATTTGCCTCCCGGTTGGGGGGAAGCAGAAAGAAAACACTTAGGCGGGAACCTCCGTCGGAGAAATTCCCATCACCTCCATTCCATTTCTCGACTTCCTGAAACAAAAACAAGACCGTAAGTGCGAAGAAAAAAGACCGACGCATCTTCCAGCTTGTTTTTTTCCTTCCTTCTCGGGTTTTTCCTTTCGAGGCGACGGAAATTTCGCCCGTCAGTTTCCGGCCAATCACCGGCCCTCCGCGGCGCGCATACACTCCCGCGATCCGCATCTGTCTACGTGATTTGCGGCAGTCGCGACGGGTTCGTATCGATCACGAATGGATCATCGGCTCGAAATGGAACCCATGGCAGAAAACGGCCACCGCACTAATGCCCCCTCTTACCAAAAACCAATTCCTTCCGGTTCCACCATCCACGCTCGGTAGAACTTTTCAATCACCGCTGCAGGAGGCAGGCGCGGGGTATCAAACCGGAGAATTTATTGGCTACGCTGGGGAACGAGACAGTCTCGCTCTTTTTTCCGATCCCGGAGAAATGAACTTTTACGGTTAGCTGAGCTATGGAAGCGGCGGCTAAGCGTGGTTGCCCACCGAGAGGAGGGATTCCGGTTTGAGTCCCGTCGAGGAGGTTGACATTTCGCTCAGATTGAGTTAAATGGACAATTTTGTGCTAAAGAAGACATCATTGTTGCCGTCACGAGTTCTGAATTTAGGGAGGTAAAATTTTTACGCCGAAAAGCTGAAGAAGTTGCCCTCCGCACTCACTTTTTAAGAAATATTCGGCTACAGGGCGGTACACCAGTGAGAATTTTCCCCCAAAAAGATTTTATCCTTTGATAAAGTTAAAGATAAATTTACGGGTAGACCCACGAGATATTTTCCACAAAAGNGATGAATTATCACGATCGATTTTTAACAGAAAAGGCTTTGATCAGAGTACTGAAAAAAAGTTTGAGAAGGTCGACTTTCTCAGAATAAATGATCATGAAGGTATATTTCTCATAATTAATGAGATTAAGGCCTGGTATTATAATGTATGCTTAAATTTGACTTAAACTGATGTCCACTCTAGAGCGGGGTATTATAATGGTTTCTTAGAGTTAAAGTGATTGTATTTAATCTCCAATGTATTTGACGATTTTCCAGGCCTAAATGTTCTATTCTGAACTGAGGTTATACAGAATGGAACTATTTACTTACATAAGTATCCGAACATCATCCACGTCATGCAATTTGCAAAACAACTCGTAAACAAATCGAGGGAATAAACGAAGTGTAAAATTTCTTTTTTGATGGAAATGAAAAATTGGGAAGTTTTCAAAATTATTTGTAAAATTACAAAATGTCTCCCTTTGGAAGATTTTACTTTGTACTTTTCCCCCGTCTAAGGTGTAAATCAGGAAGTTAACTACTTCCCTCATACATCATTACCAGCTAAATTAGTCCAGTATTTTAACAAAAAATATATTTTTATTGAGTTACTCTTCAAATGGACGCTCTACTTACAATTGGCGCTTCCTAATTTCTAAATTCCGGGATTTAGAACAAGATTTTACAGGTGATTGTCGCAAAGCATCGTGGCTGTTATCATATTTCAATACCCCTTTTCTGAATCCGGTCTGGCAAAAGAAAAATATCGGACTGCCCTTGAAACTTGCGTATATTTCTTGATAATGGGAAATTAACTGTTTAAGAATCGGTAAGTATACAATCAGATATATGTAGATGGGAAAAAATTATCGAACAGCGACAGGAAAAGAAAGAAGTCAGGAAATAGTCAAGAAGCGTACATCCTTGAAGTCGTGGTGAATTTTCCTTCCAAACAAAACCCTGATCATTTACAGCAAGTCGATACCCCATGAAAAGATTTCCTTATAGGTTGCAAACGGTAAACGTTTCTCAGTAGACTAGAGATTTTGCGATCCAAGCAAATTTACTAGATTTGGCAACCCGACGCGGGTTGGAAATCTTTGGAAGAGAGGACATCAAGAAATAGGTTTAGGTTGTTAAATAAATTTAAAGTACGTTCTCGGAAGATGTAATCGCTGTTAATCGATTCCTGTGAGGTTTATCGACCCGCCAATGAAAATTAGCCAAGAGAGGTACTCGCGAGAACTTAGGGTTTAAAAAAACTTAAAATAACGATCCACGATGGTAATGAAAATGAACAAAATATATTTATTAATAGCTGTATATATTTATTACTAGAAGCTGCCTCATGCAAAACGAAAGCTTATTGTTTATGTTGATGTAGACCTTCACTCAGCTACTGCCCGAGCACAAGGACTCCTAACGATAACTTCTACTATCCCTCACATAAAAACACCGCATTCCAAAGATCTATTATTGTATCTGCCATTAATCTTTGGAATCCCCTACCAAACAGTATTAGAAATCTACGGAGTCTACACCAATTTAAATATTTATTTTACACGTATCTTCGGACACTGTAATACAATTGCATATTTTTTTTGTTTCACTGAGACAATGTATAAGTTTGACAATGTATGTTTGATATGTTTTGGTTTTGTCCTTAGGTGGCTTTCTGCCACAGGGCATCTATAAATATTATTAATATAATTATTATTATGTTGTAGATATAAAACTCTGCTGTTACTCAGTTCTGAAGATGCAATGTCAGATAGGAGAACAGTTGAAGAGCGTTATTTCATTTCCTTCTGGATAAATCTCATGTTAATATTCGTTGTATTGGTCGCCCAAATTTAGAATAATTCTGAGCTAGGAAACCATGGAGTTCATCTTATTCTGTATGAACATTAAGCAACAAGAAGTGTTTGGTTTAGAAAGCAAACGAAAAGGAAATGCCCCGATGAAGAAAATCCCCTCAGATCAGATTCTTGTATCGCCCAGAAAGTTATTTGAACGAATAAAACATTTAGAGTAATTTCGGAATAAAGTAAAGATCGTAAAAATTGGTGTACTTACTACGATGGGAGTCAGATAAAGACTTTATGTAACAAATTATCAGATGATGATGATGAGATGATCCTAAGAATTACATTCGACAGTCAGGTATTTTAAGCGAAGGCTATACGATTCGGCGGGAATTGCCGAAGAAGTTAGCCAGATGTTTGTGAGCGTATGATAGGAATCATTGAAGGGAAGAACGTTTAACTTGACTATAGGGATGAACTTAAGCTTTGCTCAATAAGTTTAGAGATAGTACTTCCTCGGTAGAGTTTGCAGATACTATAGGCAACCTTCTTCTTGTTATGAAGACCGATCTATTATTGAGTGTTAGGTAACAGGAATAGATGTTAGAACTATTAGCTACAAACGTTCATTAATTCTGCGAACATTACGTGAAAGAAACTGCGATAAGGGTCACCGCCTATCCTGGTATAGCCTATCTTTTAGGCGATAGGTGGCTTGAAGGGTAAAGATTTTGATGTCGATACATAAAGAGATAATGGTGTACTTTTTAAATAATTCATTATATCTCAGGCTTAAAAATCATGTTTAGTCATCAACCATACAAGGTGGTGGAAGGAGATTCCCACTTTAAGGATAACACTCAAGGAAAAGGGTTTTAGGTAAATTGGCACGATAAGGCTTGCAACTAGGAAGATTTCCAAGGAGAAACGGACATGAAAAAAGTCTGACGGAACCGGGACACGAACCCAGGTCTCCCAATGGCCGGTTGCTCTATCCATTGAGCTATTCCACCAGAACATTTATCCATGCCGTTTGGGACACATTGTATTGTTACCCTTAAAGGGGGGTTCTCCTTCCACCAATTTATATGGTCTGTGCGGACGAACTCACGCGCCCATGTTTATATCACAATCAAATAAACAGTTCAGCGACACATGTACAGAGAAGCAAATGTCCGGTACGCAAATTTCCCTTCGCAATGTCCATATGATTTATTCCTGTGCTATTTTCTCAATGCTGGCTTCTATAAATGTGCAGAGATGTAGTAACCATTTTCATAACAAACCACAAGTTATTATTTAATAATAATGTAACGAAAAAAATAACGTATTCGTCCAAAACTAAAAATATAACTACTCGACACTTGAATGCATCGCCATCAAGGTCTACCTGCTTCGTAAAAGCATTCGTAAAATCTACTAATACTAATAATTCCTGAAAAGCATTCGTAAAATCTGCAGACACGAATACTCTGAGTTTTTGTAATGAATGCTTGCTTAACTTATTACACCATAACGATAATAACACACCGATAACTTTACCATAAATAACAACATTCCCTTCCGTTCCGTCGACCAGTAGACTCGGCAACGAATAATCTTTCGACAAGTAGTCTCTTCGACAAGCTGTCTTTCGACTAGTTGTCTCAGCGACGAATAGTCCTTCGAAGTGTTATCTCAACGACGAGGTCTCGCGACTAGTTGTCTCAACGACGAATAGTCTTTCGACCAAATGTCTCAACGACGAAAAGTCTAGCGACGGGTAGTCCCATCGACCGCTGTGGACAGTTCGTGGACGATTTTTTCATCAATTACCGAAAAAGATTTTTGATAGATCTTTAAAGCTTCATGAATTTTTAAAATTGATATTTTGAGTTATTTACGAAATTAGAATTAATGCCAAGAAATATTAGATTTCTGTCTGCGTAAAACTACAATTTGAGTTTAATTTACGAGTATTTAAAAACGGATACGAAGGAAGATTGTTGGTCAAACCATGTCGCCCAAATGGGGTATCGATCAAGCGACTGTCGGTCAAACGAAAGGATCATAGACAAAAGTGATACCATTTAAGCATTTAAAGCGAAGCGCAAAAAAATCAACACGCTCACGCGTGGCATTAAAGGGCGTAAGTATAGCGGTTGGATTAAAGGGAGTGTGGGAAAGAGTAGTAGGGATGTGGGAAGTGAGTTGAGTGGAGGCGTAGGTGGAACATCCGATGAAAATCCGCAATGGGTTAACAAAGAATAGATCCTGCACACAAATTGTTCCTCTGTCGTTTCCTTTTACTCTACCCGCAAAACGCTCCGCCGGAGCCGATCCCGCGATTTTTCCCGATGAAAATAGGTCGGAGACGTTCTGTTTCAGCGCAGTAATCCTGCGGGGAAAAGATTTCAGAGAACGTGCGCTTATTCCATTTTCTAATCTTTACCCACGGCTTGTGAATAAAATACATCCTGCAGCATTTGAATGATGGTGCATTAATGTCGAATACAAATGAAGACGGTGTTTCATTCTCCGAGTGACTCGAAAAGGCTGAGCCACAATCCAGCTCCCTCTCTTGCAGCGAAGGTAGTTAAGCAGGTTTTGTTCGGAACCAACTATCGCCGAGAAATGGAATGGCTGTTAAAAATAGTTAATTCCGAATCAGAGTTACCGATTATTTTCTCGATCGACATCAGCATTTACTTTGGCGCTATTCGCGTTCAAATTTCCGATGGATTACTTATTTAAACTGAACTAAACCTACAATTCCTATAAAGATAGAATTGGGAACGCCTCCCATTTCGTAATACTACGTGGGAGCTACACAATCTCGATCAAAATTTTAAACTACATTTCACTATGATGAAAATGTTACGTATTATAGAGTCAGAAACATTGGATTGTCGCATCTTAAAAGAAGAATTACATCATAATTTCCATACCAGCTTTTTATTGGCTAGTTTCGCCAACGAGTTGCCAACTTCAGGTTATTATTGTCGTCAATTCGCTAACGAAACTAGTCAATAAAAATTTGCTGAGAAAATTACGTAGTGTTATTTCTTTTAAGATGTGTGTTTAGTTCTACGAACATATTCATTTTAAATGGGTTTATCGCTTCGTAAAATTAATAATGCCGGCTTATTTTTGGCCTAATGAAATTTAAATATTACGGTTCCAAAATAGGTCAGTATCAATTTAAATACTAACNTTCCAAAAAGTCGATGAAATGTTCAAATACGAACTTTACCAACCTCACCCAAAAAACTCTCAATAAAACAATAGAAGAAGCAAAAAGCACCCTTAAGCAATGTAAAAATCTCATACAAAAACATCTTTAACTAATACTCCATGTTTATAGCACAGCATTCCCGAGAATAAATAGTCTTCCTAAAATCCATAAACCAAACATCCCCTCTGACCTATAAGCTTTCCCACTTATAAATTAGCCCGACGGTATGCTCAACAGTTTAAACAATGGCCAATGCATCAAGACTCCAACATCAAAAACACCAAAAATCTACTTAATCTATTGAAAATTGTCACATTAAAAGAAAACGAAATACTAGTATCCTTTGATGTTAGAAATTTCTTACCCATTATTTCTTAAAACACTGCATATAAATTTCTAAAATGTACGGCTTCGGAGTTGTTTCTGTTAGATGTTATTCTTTTAACCGTGTCCCTTTCCACCTGTATTATTCTTGATTTATGCACGGAGAGATTATTTTTGCTGAGCCGAATTGTAAGCAGTGACTGCACAACTCAACACGATAACTTTTTGAAAGGCGATTCCGATGGCATCCATTTGGTAAAATTGAGTGAAATTTCTTCCGCGTAATTACTCGGAGGGAAGATTCTCCTGAATATTGGAGGAATCGCGTAGCTTCCGGATATCCACGTGGGTAGCGCGTTCCCCTTTTGCTTAAAGCGGTCCCAGGTTCGATTCCCAGCGGGTGCCCATATGAGCAAAATGACGTCAAATCAGTTGTTGAGGCACCTTAGCAATGGTGCTATACTGCGAATAGTGGAGTAGGTTAAACGTGTTCAAGTTAAAAGAATTTTTAAGGGGAAGCACCCTGGGTGAATGAAACAGATTTCGAAGTATTCCTAAATGGATGGAACTCATCATGCTGCATTCGACTAGAAGAAATTTCTTAATGGAGAATTAATCACCAATTTTCTATATGAATCCATTAGAAGTAGAGCTTATAAAATATTTTTATTTCTATATTGAAAATTAATTACTCAGAATTCAGACTTCCGCAAGGTTGCACTAAAATGCAATACTTTCCAACGAGTGAGCGTTATCATCGGCCCTTGAAATATATCTCTGTTATCATGTACATGCCCATCGATAAAACGTAGCAATTATCTGAATTAATTACGACATTTTAATTTCAATAGAGAAAATTAGGCCTGTACGCTCCACAGATTCAAAACGAAAAACATTGAATGTGATTAAAATATGAAACCGGAATAAGAAATGTAAACGTTAATTCTCGTTTCATCAATTTTTCGTGGCTAAGCGTCCTATAACACCATTTGGAATGAAAAATTACTTTCGTAATTTACCAACAGTATATCCTCACATAGACTCAGACTAAAAGAATCGTCCTCAATTCCGATGCTACGGTATCTTTTTCCAATACATTCCCTAGTATATTCACCTCCCTGTTCACCTTTCCTATATATTTGTAGACTGCGATTTTGAATTCAACTATACATGGCGATTTATGAAGTTTGTAAAAACAGCACTGATTACGTTCATTAAGTTGAGGATTTGTTTCTGACGATAGCTCAAGTAAATCTAAAAACTAAAACTAGTTCTGGAAAACGAAAAATGATTTGTATACAATATCCTACGCCGTTGCATTCCTGTTTTGATGTGATCGATTACTTTTTCTATATTCCTTCGGATTCTAATCACTTAAAAATTTTCTGAGCGTAAATTTAGGCTTCTGAAACATTATATTTCCTCTTTTACGTGCTCTTACTTCAAGTGACGAACTTAGAAATCCGCACTTTTTAAGTCATATGTCCTCGGCAGACATTAAACCGACATCTTTTTGTCCTTAAGCATTTCCAGCAGAATTAAAGGTAAGCCTGGTCAGTTACAGACCATTTTTATGAATTTCCATGTATCTTTTCACCTATTCTTAGCAAACATCCTCCCGAATTTATTGCGCGAGCACGTAAAAATGCTTCTAAAGTGGTATTTTAAGTATTCTAGGTTTCGGTTTAAATATTTTTTTAACTATATTACGTGTTGCAACAAGATTTCCGGTCATTTAACCTGTGCTCTGTTCCATCTCCGAATCATATATTTCCTCATTTTGCGCGAGCTGAAATATTTTATCGTGATGTGAATGGTACCTCGTATGGGTAACGATTTACGAACCGTTGCCTCGTTTATTTCCGCTTGGTTGGCGACCTTTAGCACATCGTAAGCGCTATATTCCCGGTGAACAAGGTCGGGATTACGGGGTGACTGAACCAAAAATTTCCAAGGAAACGAATGCGGAGGAAGCGCGATATGTTGGATACTCATCACTCGATTACTAATCCCTCTCTCCAATTGGAGGCGAATTTCAAAGGAACATTATCCTCTCGTGAAATTAATTACTCTGCCTTCGTTTTCTCCATCAGAGCTCTTTAGGCACCAAATTATGGGAGGATACTCGATTAACCAGCTCCCTTTTCCTTTATTCAAGATGTATCTTTACAACAGGCGTAGCTCTACAGCATAAACAAACAATCACACTATTTATACATCTACCGAGGAAGATAACTACTCTCTAACAATAAGATTTAGTTAGAAATGGGAAATACCTGATAAATAAATTGTTCTGGATTATAAATTTTTTCTCGCAAACTGAAAATGTGAGAAACACTAGACATCTTATTAAAATTAATTATAATCATCAAGCGTGACTTCGAGTAATTTCAAACACATCTTCATTTCAAACGCAACATAAAAAGAGTTGAAAGAACGAATGAAGTCCTGAGGATGTCAATTCGTTGACGAAACTAGTCAATAAAAATCGGCAGCGGAAGTTACGAAGCGTTTGTTTTTTCTTTTAAGATGGGATATTATTAACATTGGAAGCGATTACTTTCATCCTTATATTTTATTCTTTTGCTTTCATATTTAAAATTTAGTTTCGATAATATGAGAGGAGCATTTACGTAACAAAAAGTAGAAGGAAAAATCAAGCCACTTCTGGATATATGATCGTGCGTATTTCAAATGAAATCGATTTCAGGGATTAGGAGAAAATTATCGATCCCACAAAGAGAAACAACTTTACATAAAGTTGATTCGAAAAAAGCTGGTGTCTAATAGCTCTAGAAGTATACCTCTTATCTAGTTTCAAGAGACGAAGATTAAATAAAAGCAGCAATATTTTCAGTAATTACAGAAGTGGTGGCATAAAAATTGGCGCGAATATGAGAAAAAAATTAAGAAAACGAGGTATAGGAAAACATCCTCGAATCTGAGTAAATCACTGCAAATACTTCAAAAGATCATTGACTAACTAAATACTTCAAGCGTTCATAATTACGAACAAATGAAATTAAAATTTAATTGCATTAACATTTAATTACATTAACATTTCATTACATTTCTCTGTTACTCTCAGATGACCCACCCCATAAATTTAATATGTAATTCATAGATAATCAGACAAATATTTAGAAACAATCTTTGGTTTCTATAAAGTTAATAACAATGATGGAAACTAAATGATAATGATTACTAAGTGAACCAAGTTTCTTGGTACTTGATTCTTCGAATGGAATAAAACAAACATAATCGATATCTATGTATATGAGTTAGAGTCGTTTTTAAGTATTTTTGCGACAATAAAGGAGGGACTGACAACAAGAAATTGGATAGTTATTAACGCAAACTTCAAACGGCTTAAATGGATCATTCACGTCCCGCGGTTTCTTCCTTAACGCTAATGCGTTACCTGAGATAACAGCTTGGGCTCTCTAGCATTAAAAAGAATATTATAAAAGGGGTTTTAGTATAAGAACATTTTTTTATACTGATGTATGTGATTTTTTCTGAGAACAATTTGTTCTCATGTAGACCATGTAGTTCTCATGTAGACTGAATGTAAACCATTATTATCTCTTCCTCCATTGAAATATCTTTCAACCTCACTTTAGTCTAATAAATGTATGTTTATATTTAAAATCAAGAGTATAATGTATGTAATTGTAAAACCAACAACTATTACCACAGCAGTATATGGAATCTGGCGTATATGGACATTTATGTTATTTATTTATGTTTATTACGAAGGATTATCACATTTCGATGACACGGATCTTTTGAAAGGAGTTATCCGAGGGAAAATCGAGAAAGTAAAAGCAATGCTTATGTAACAGTAATCTAGTTATCTACTCTAGAAACATTTTTAGGAGGTGTACTCTCCTTAATGACTGAAATCCCTCAATTATACAAGTTCAACAAACTTACACAAAGCCTGAATAATATCAGAACATTTGTTCAAATACGACAGTAATTTCAAACTCGCTTGAGACGGTAAAAAGGCCCTATTAAGCTTCAAAAAGTATTCAAAAACGATTTGCCGACCTTATCCCAAACAAAACGCCATTCAACCGGATGCTGTCAAGTAATTCCTCGGGAACCAAATCCGGCGGAATCCGAAATGAAATCGGGAAAATACAGTTACGCAATCAACCTTCCGGCTCGAAGAGGAAACAAAGGCTCCGAAATTGGTTCATCCGGATTTAATTTTCGCTCCGATTCGTCAACGTGTTTAAGTGGAAGAAAAAAGACTGGCGGAAGACGCTTCGTCAAAGAGGTGAATAGCGACGAGCCTCGGAAATGGAAAATCCGGAGGAATTTCACCCAGAATCGAAAAGTTTTCCCCGGCGAGATCTCCACCCCATCGCGAGCTTAGGACTCGTGGGAGAGGGGGAAAATCAAGAGGATGATGAAAGAAAAAAAGAGACCACCATCGTAGAGAGGAATAGGAGGACGCCTTGCTCAATTCCCGTCGAACGATTGAAAAAGCGCGACGGGAAAGCTGCGCGGGAGCTGCAGCCGAGCTGAGGTTGAAAAATAGTCAAAGCCGATATGAGGAAATGGGGAAATAGCGACTGCGACAGAGAAGAAAATGGTACTATATTAGCACTTGTGCTTCTTCAAGTGGGAATCGTACTTCAGCGAGGAATCCCTTTGCAGTGCATAAAAGGAAATGGTGGTGCATGCGATTGAAGGAAATATATGGGCATTTTTAAAGAACGGGATTCGCTACTGAGCGACTGAAAAGACGACACATGTAGGCAATTTTCACGCTCTTCATAGCTCTCAATGCTCTGAGAACGAGCCTTGTTTACATTTGTCTCCTCCAATCGTGCGTGCATTCGTCATGCCTCCAGCAATCATAAAAGCGTGCGATTTCTCGACTCCGATCATCATTTAGGCTAAATTATTTACGCACGTGGTGACATATATACGGAAAATTGACACCTTAACGAAATATAAACTCTAAAAACGAATGCTGCTCCGGAAATTTGATGTTATTTACCGAACAATCCAACAAAATATTTTATTAAACATAACATTTCAGTATTCACTATTTGTAAAATATTTTTTCTTCATTCTCGTAGCCAAAGTGGTGGTTTT
>KZ308664.1:504455-527242 GCA_000376725.2 Ladona fulva
TTTATTATTTATTTATTTAAGTATTTTATTATTTATTTTTTAGTATTTATTTATTTAAGATCCAAAAAAAATCAACTGATAAATACCGACTGTGAAACGAGCAACCTGAAACCATCGACTACATTATCATTGGCTGTAAATCGCTTCCTTCTAAAGAATATACCAAGAGACATGACAATGTCCGTAAAATAAACCATCATGAACTGATAATGAAACACACAAGTAGTCTCGCGCATTTCATTACACTGCAGAAAATATCTTAGAAAATAAATAGTGAAGTTATACTGGAACAGGTACATCATCACAGACAAGAGTAGGTACACTGCATCACCAATTAGATACCACACTCATACACAAACCAAGTAAACCTACCTTCCTCATGGAAATACCAGTACCAAATTCCACAACCTAACAAAAGAAGCATGCAGAAAAATTACAGAAATACCAGAAAGGAAGAATAAAGCCTATGTACGTGACATGTGGCATCAAGGATCGGTAGAAAGTTTTTCTTATTTTTCTATCATCAGCTGGTATTATTCCAAAAGTATTGCACGACAGCATACAAATGCCTCCAGAAACATGCATTTCATTCCAAAAATCTGTAATTCTGGATACTTGCTCCATCAAAAGAAATTTTCGAAGTTATTAATTAATAGGAATAATAGAAACAACTCATTAAAAAANACAGAAATATCACCGAATAGATACAGAGTAAAACAAGCATAAAAGAAAATCCGACCTTACATATCAACTCTTTCGAGAAATATCCTCCATTAACTTGAATTATACCAAATGCATGTATGCCTTCAGATTATGATGGCCCTTTTTCCGAGATTACTATCTTCAACAAATTGCAACATCAATTCGTACATTCCTGTCTTGTGTTAAGCCCTCCATTTCTTCAAAGCCAACCGAATTCAAATAAGCCTTAGCATCTTGAAAGCAAGGATGCTTTCCACTTGTCACGAGTCACTGAAATCCTCCTCGCAACATGCCAAGGAATCAGATTTTACGTATTCCGTCACAAAGGGCGAACCATTATTGAGTGCAAAAATTCAAAACGGGAATAAACTAAAATATTGCAACTAAAAGAGAAAATTCAATTTACTAAGTCCGGGTCTATTATAAAAGAGGTTTCGATATATTAATTTAACCATCAATAAACTGAAAATATTAAGTAAAAGACAGGCAAGAAATTAATATGGATGATTGTGTTGTAATTCAGAAAACCGGCATATTTTATACAATTTTTAAACCTTCTTTATCATAGAACAAATCCAATACCATAAATTCTTATACGTATAAATACTTTTCGAGCCTCCATCGTTTAAAACGTGAGTGCGTAGGTTCATTGAAATGCATTGTATTTCGAGTACCGTAAGTTAACCGTACGAAGAAGACAAATTTACCTTTAGAGGGTCAGTACTGTGCTGGTAGGAAGAATTGTCAGGCAGCGGGCATGCAAGACGTGCATTGGTAAATTACCTTTCACAGATGTTTAAGAAACCGTTGAAGGAATAGAGGCCGACTTAAGATAGGATTCGTTGGTCGAAGGAGGATTTCATTCGACATAATGCACATAAAATACGGCTACGAAAGTTTTCCTTGAGAGGAAGTAATCATTGCGAAGTTTGGAAGAGAAATTGAAGAATACAGCACCAACCTATTTATGGATCATTGCTTTTTAAAAGGCAAGGAAGATTGAACTGGAAGTTGAAGAGGTAAAAAAGCATCGGTGTAAGTGGGTGAGATGAGAAATACTTTTCCAATCCAAAATATAAACCTACTAGAGATAGTAATTCAATTTTATTGCCATGCTATAACAGAATGGCTGCAATCGACTTCGATAACGATTCTTTGCGAGAGGAAGGTTACTGAAAAAGGGTTATACTTAAATTTACATACAATTTACCTTCGAATAACTGGGATAATCATGGGGAAAGGAAGCAAAAATAATCAGAAAGCATGGATAACCCAAACTTTTGCTTATAATTCTTATGATGTCCACAATTAATGTACATAAACACTATCTCATTATTTACGCACAAAGTCTGTCATTTGAAACGTGTCATGCACTCATTAAGAGTTCTCTTCACCCGACGGCGGATCTTTCTATCAGAGGTAACGTAATTGTGGGTGTACTCCCACTGCTCCGTGTGAAAGGTCTTACCTAACTCCTGATTGTATTAGAACGAGAAAATACTTCTGTAATTTGCTTTCCAAAAGACCACGGAAAATATCAACGAAGAGTAAAATTTATGCACGGATAATCCGAAACCGGATAATGGGGATTTCAGTGTAGTTTATACATTAATTTCGGTTTTTTTTATTTTTCTTATTGGATTCGCTATATTACCGAATCATAAAATGTTAAAGGTAATTGAAAATCACTCTAAGCCTTAGAAGAGTAGTATCCGAGTAGTATCACGTCACTTTTATGTAACTGCANACATCACATAATTCCTATAATTACAGTAACTAAATTCCATAGTCACAGTTTACAATCCGTTTCAAGACCACAAGACACTTCCTCAGTTAAATTTACATCACATTCACATATATAAAAATAATTACAAATCTTTACACATTTACTCCACTTAAATACACAAACTCCCAATACAGTATCCCAATCATCTCAACCATCCCCACATCCCAAAATACAGCATCTCCCTCTAACCTCCTTTTTGTTTTTCGGTAAGGGTTTGAAGACATCTTCAGGCAAAATATTCCATTCCTTAACCCCTTTATTAATAAACGAATACTTTGCGCTATCATTCCTTTGTTTCCGCAGCTTTAACTTCTGCTTATGGTCCCCTCGTGCTATGTAATGCGGTTCCTCTAATCTGCTTTTTAACTCCATCCAAATGCGCATTTTAACGACCTTTAAAATGAACCCTTAAATGAGTGTGAATCTGAATTCGATTTTATTTATTTTAACGAGCGCAGTTCTTAAGAGACGCCTTGACAAAATAAAATAGGTAACAGATAGAAATATTAGATTTTCACACTCGAATATATAAAATGAAATACCAGTGAGCGTTACACATACGCTTCAGGACACAGGGTGGGAATCTTTAGAAGTTAGAAGATATAAACAAAGGATCAATTTACCACATAAGTTCAGAGAAAGCTTGCAGTAGACACATAGACATAAAATGTAAATACGAAATCCGATCCCGAGAAACGTTAAAAATTACGAGAGAGGTGCATTTGATTACGATGCTCATTTGTCACCAGTTTAATCATTATGATAAAGAAGATGATTTTTTTATATATAAAGCATAGTATTAGACCCACAGGTGTAGTTGTAGAAGCAATCTATACAAAAAGCATTCATATTCGTCTTAAATTAGAATAAAATTTTACATTGCTCTGAAACAAATAAAGCCCGTTTTCCTCGGATCCGTTAACGACACAAATCAAACCACTGATGGTTTGATTCCACCACTCAGCTTTATAAATTATAAGTAATAAGAGCAAAATAAGGAAATATGTTCCCTCAAATTTGATTACATTTCTCAATTCATATTTGGATTCACTCCAAGCTGAACTGAGATATTTGGAATCGGATCTGTTTTGATGCCTCGTTCGAGCAACCCTGGAAAATCCTACTTGACTCGTCTGTTCCTTACATCTTCATCTTCCATCCATTTCTATATCAACAGAGCAAAGGACTCCCATAAGGGAATGCATTAGTCTAATACTGCCTTTTGAATCAATGGTAAGACGCACGAGATGGAGTATAAAGAAACTCTACCGTATTTACTCTTCCTCGATATCCTAAAACCTTGGGGCGAACTCGAGTAGGAACTAAGGTGGAACTCCCTTCAAAGGCAAAGGTTAATTTCCTCCTTAATGGCACGTCTCATCTGTGATGCCCGATTATAAAACCCTTCCACTTGTTTTCTGTGTCATCTCTGGTTTACCAGATACCGTCTCTCTTACGCCCGTTGCTCGCTCACATTTTAGCACTGTAAATATCTCTTAATCTCCGCCATTTACTAAATATCTGTTTACTGCCACGTCTTGTCTTGGGATTATCTCCCTCACTGAGTGCGATACTATCTTATTCCACCATAAAATGAAACTTCCTTGCCTACGTAGGCTTTTATATGAGGATACGTTTAAAAGAAAGGAAAGAATCTAATATGAATGGCGTTATCTTTAATATTTTCTCTCAACAGAAACGCTCTCCAGAGTTCTACGAGTCGACGGTGCGGTTTTAAATATTGGGTAAAAAAATGATGGTCAATATAAGAGGAAGCGACATAAACGCCTATATCAATCTGGTTATTACCAAGTGACTTGTAAATCTTCGAAATATCAAATTTAAATATCGTAGTATTTACGTCAAAATTAACTATATTCTGGAAGGTTGATTCCTTTGAAACTCAAAATCAAGTAAATGAATATTTTAAACGTCCTAAAACAATAGCGTTTTTTTCTATTGAGCTACAATTTTATTTATATATCTCTCTTACTTTGTGTTCTTTATTCTTTCTATTTATTGTTTTATTTTTTTAATGTTTGTATTAATTTAGGTTTGGCATTATATAATATTAGGACTTTTAGATTTGTATTAATTTACCATAGATGTTAGTTGTAAGTTGACTTTTGGGTATTTTTATATTTGTACCCACTGGACCTAACCTCGCCGCAAGGGTGTATAATAAATAAATAAGAAAGGAAACTTCATGTCCCCATACTTCGACAGGTATCAAAAATTCTTTAATTTATCAGTATTCAGTTTTCGATTTATAACTGAATTAAAATGATCATGGTTTTATTTTTCGAGTATAAAATAACGTTCTTTCCGTAGTACAAATGGTTTGATCAGCAAAGTAATTGCAGTGCTTATCCTTAAAGCAAATACCTCAAATCGTATCTTTCCATTTACTTAACACAAGAACCACAGGATTATGCGAACACCAAAAAACGGCAGACGGGACGAAAATGTCCCATCTGTATTTCCATGCATCTTTTGACTGTGTTTCGGTATTCATTCGGGAATCAGTCTTTTACAAGGAGAAGACTTTAAATTGTCATAGAGCATTCTTTCTTTAAACATTATTTGCTGTTGTTACAGTCTGGAAAATTAGAAATCTTGAAGATTGAAGGAAATGCGAATAAAGTAGATGTGATAGGTTTAAGTAAGATGGGAGTGACAAGGAGATTTGAGAAGAGAAGAAGTTAATATTAAGTGAAGAAGTCAATATTTAATTCAGGAAGTAAGAAAGGTAACACCGAAGTAAGAATAACAATGAGTAATGCTGTAGAGGAAAGATAATAAGACGTACAAAAGTAAGAAAGAGCAATGACACATTTCTAGCACACTGGCTTATAACATTAGGTACAAACATAGATTGTTTACTGACATAAAATATCGATTTCTAACAAAAAGAAGCCTCAAGATCCTATACGGGACAAAAATGCCCCTTCCGCTGTTTCAGGTATGCTTATTTAAAAGATATATGCATAAACGTCACGACTATTTTCCAGAATGAACTACTCTATTTTTTGCAAAGGTCACAAAGTTCAAACATGCTATGAAAATAATCAAACGAAAGAGAACACTTTACAGTTTCAAATGGGACGAAAATATCCCACCCACGGTTCCAGCCTTCAGTGATAAATCCACGATGTGGATATAATACCTTGCCACATCTTTAATGGCCAACTGCTGACTGAAGAGGATAACATGAACAGTCAAAACCCAGTTGACGTATTATTCTGCGAATTGTCCACCCCGCTTGCCGAGTTTTCAACTAGACAAACGGTCCTTCCCTCAGGAAGCTGTCAACATATTCATTTACATATGTACATACATAAATGCATACGTGCTCTTCTCTCTGCATTCTGACGTGTTGGAGTGTATGCAAATCACAATCAACCTACTCTCTAAGTCTATTATTGTCTCTACTGTATATTTGCGGAAAAAGTATTCTCCGAATAGACCTGTCTTATCATCTCTATCCCTGACATTTCGCTTCATTTACGATCGGCCAATCCATCAGGGTGGGTATAAGCTACATGTAACTTATATACATATATCATAACTTTCCTAAATTTAACGGTTACATTTCGCCTTCGTCACTCGCATTTTTAGTCTTCGTCCATTTAATTAACTCCATCTTTAATCGAAAAGCATTTAATTAGTAAGTGTTACCAATTTGCAATTATAAAGATGATTCACGGTCTTTTGGTCATATTTTACTAAGCCCTTCTTCCATAGTCTTTTATTTAGCATTTCCACTTGGATCCTATAGTAAACTTTGATTCGATTTAGAAAAAAAAAACATCCTAGAAAACAGTTTAAGGGCTGGAACGAATTCAGTACACTAACCAGGGCAACACCGTTCCTTATAGTTACGTCACTATTTAGCTAAACATGCCAAACTAAGATGAAAACCTTAATAAATATCATCGTTACTTCCTACAAAATCATGAAAAAGTCTTTAAAAAAAAGTTCCTATGACAAACCATGATTTCGAGAAATCCCCTCCTTAAGGCTGAGAGAAAAATTCCCGAGTTCTTAACAGAGTTGCACTATCTTTGCAAAAATGTAAAGAAAGTAATTTTATGAGCCAAGGAAAACTTTTGGAATCAGACACATGTCTTTACTGTTTCACGAAGTTGCCGTTCCTGACAAGATCGGAGAAATTAATCCAATACCAATGCAACATTTTCATTTCTATCACTCATTAGGAAATGAAATTAAATGAAATTAAAATCCTTCGTAATTTTCCACAGGTTTTATTCTGCGACCGGTTTCGTAAGAAGGTCTTACATCTTCAGGCCTGAAGATGTAAGACCTTCTTACGAAACCGGTCGCAGAATAAAACCTGTGGAAAATTACGAAGGATTTTAATTTCATTTAGTATGGCTTTCCACCAAGTAACGCCTGATCATATCGATTTTAACTCATTAGGAAGTTCCACGGCCACTCGCTTGCCACGGATTTATTTTTTTCGTGGTGACTTCATGATTCCGTAACAATTTCTCTTCAATCACCAAACCTTTTCTTTTTGCACTTAAGGAAATGAATCCATTAGGCGTCACTTTGCCTCTCGAAGTAAATGACAAGTAAATGCAATTGATATTACCTAAACTGGTGCTTTTATCTCCGTCATCGAATGGCAATCGACAAAAATTCAAGGGCAGTCACGGTTAAATATATGGATTTCGTTGGTATTGAGTCCATATTAATCAGGGACGGCCTATCTAGCACTATCCTTTCATGGCTTCTAAGTCGTTGAGAATACTCTCATAAACCACAGGAATCGTCAATATACTACGCTTCTAATTCCTTGGATTAATTCTCAAGGTGCGCCTTACGCTAGAAACATGACAAAGTGAAACAAATGTAAGAACGAGACTTTCCAATATAATGAGGAAGCTACTCATAACGGCAGAACGATGATTTTGTAAAAAAAATTGTTACTAGAAACCAGTGAGGGTTATTCAGATGGGAATCTCTAGAAGATAGAAGATTCGAACGAAGGCTTACTTTACTTAATGAATTCAGAGAAAGTAATTTCTTTGAAGATGCAGCCAATATTATGCGTCCTCCCTGTTACATAGGATGCTCTGATACTGTAACAAAAATTAGAGAAATAGATGAAAGGACTAGTCACTTCAAAAATTCATTTTACCGCGAACGATACGCGAAAGTAATCGATTAGGGAAGTAGAGTCATGGCGCATGCACCCTAGGCCATACGCTAAAAGGCAGCTTGCAGGATACATAAGTAGATTATTTCTTTGGAAATTTTGAAGACTTACAAATATAAAACAACTCTTTGATAAAGTGATGTGAAAGTTAAAGCCGAAATTAATATCTTCTTTAAAATCTAACCAAAAGAGAGGCCAAAAATCATTTTTCCGAAAAAAACAATTAAGTAAGGGATGTTTCTTAAGGCATTTTCATAGATTTACATGGGTAAGGATGAAAAATAAAAGAATAGGTTTTAGTCTGCTAATGTTAAAGAGAAAAAATTTTTAAAACGATTTAATGGGATAATACGAACAAAGTAGGAGCTTGGGGAATTTAGAGAGGACAATCTATTGAAAATTCAAAGGAATAAAGAACAAAATGGCAGACCTGCCCTTTTAAATGGAACGAGTAATATCGATAAAATACGGCTATTAACGGTAGAATAAATCATGACAATATTTATGAATCTGATGACCATACATTTTCGATGATAAAAATGGAAAAATATTCAAGCGGAAAAGTTAAAAAGGTCACTTTACTCTGAGCATAAATATAATTATTATAAAACGAAACATTTAAGAACAATTAGCGAAATCAAAGCGGAAAAGCCTTCAATTGTTGGATACTTCCAAGTGCGGATACAGCGACTGTAATTTGATTACGCTTATAACTCAAAGCGATGACAAGAGCCACTCGTGTGGTACGTGATCGGCATTTCGCATTCGAAATGTGCCGGCAGTTTCAACTTTCCGCCCTCTTGTTACATCAAAGATTAAAATCGATAAAATTGACGATTAGCTTAATAAGCGACAATTACGAGTCCGAAATACGTAAACCTATTTCCCTAATGGGTTACCTCATAGTTGATTTGCGATAATGCTGCAGTGCAATATTGCATAAAATGAGATCTTTACTTTATGATATACTGCAGTGCTTCACTTCATGTAAAATCTCATAAACTTATCCTCTATATACAAGAAGCGATTTAGACATTCTATGCATAAAAAGTAAAATTGATAGGCTTACTCACGGTTTGGATTTACCCCGTGGCCTTTAGCCGTGTAGACGCGAGAACAGGTCATGAAACCTGAAAATCCTGAAAAAACAGATTGTCAGGAATTATTATGCATATTGCCTACGTGTCAGGTATATTATTTATGTATACAAGATTGTGAATATCAGGCATATATATGTGTTTATGACGTATTCTGTAAGAATTATGCAAGTAAGTATAAATGTATGCGAAAATATAGATGATCTACCATATGAGTTGCACCACTTCATAGTATTTACTTTTACTGTAAATTTAGGTATTATTGTACTGAAGTGTTAAAAAATCCGACATACCAATAGTCATAATGTATAAATTTAATTCATAACCTTTACTGTATAACTTTTTAATGTTTTAATATTAATGCAAACTTGCGTCTGATGCAACTATGTTAAACTCACAAATCTGCTACTTTAATTGATAACCTTATAATAAGTTACCTTTTGATGCATAACTTTGTACATGTAATGCACAGCTTACAGGAGGTTCTTAGAGGGGTTTTCCTCCCATATTTGGGTGAATGCCAGGAAAAATAATTACCAAAATTAATTTTTATTTTATATTCTTCTCCAGCGTTGCCACCTGGCCAGAGTGTCAAATCGCAATGCATTAACAAATAATAAATAAATAGGATTGCCCCCAAGTAAACAGCCTACCCGCACTGTAAGTGCATATAATAATGATTTAAAGAATACTCTATGTTGTTCAAAACGGAGAGTTTTTCACCGTTATTGATTATTTATCACTGTACTTTAGGGCTAAAATTTAACGAAAATAACTTAAATCAACAAATGAAAAATGTTATCATTGGAAAACGGGTAAGGGTGACTTTGCGCAAGATGGTGCGCACCCAGGAAAAATCCCAAGGAAGAATGGACTTTGAAAAAAGTCTGACGGGACCGGGAGTCGAACCCGGGTCTCCCAATTGCCGGTCGGGTGCTCTGTCCGTTGAGCTATCCCGGCAGAACATTTCTCCAAGCCATTCGGTAGACTTTGTGCCCACTAAGTCGAGTTCGAGTCCATTCTTCCTTGGGAATGTTATCATTGCAAAAACCTGGCATTGGGGTAAAATATTAAAATTTTAGTTCAGAACTGAATATTAATTTAATATTTCGATGGAGGATTTGTCGACAATGATGGCTTCGTAAATCTTCATCCACTTCGTAAACAACTCACTGCGTTCAATATTTTGCTAATCATCGCTCGCATAATCTTGATCATCAAGTGAAATCGTTCCTCCACTTACTCCAAATATAAATTTCATATCCCGATACCGAAACAATCCATTCATCATCACTCGAAATACAGACCCATGTGCTGTTTTCAATATAGCCTCCATTTAGATTAAACAAATCTTGTGTTCCTTTTCATTGGCACTAAATAAGCAATAACTGCGATGCGCATGACGCAATTCCATATCAAAAGGTCATATCTGAAAGTGTGCTGTTCTCAATTTGCGCTATATCTCGATACACAGAACCTTAAACAAGCAGCAGAGTTATGGAAACGAGCCTAGCTCCTATACGAGTAGATATCAAGAGAAAGCAGAAGGCATTTATTTCTGGAGCGATTTTTCGGGAAATAATCGATTCAAACAAGTTCTTACTTCAAAAAATCCGCACTGAATACAACAGGACGACCAATATAGGTTGTTGATGTAATTCTATGAAATAAAATACTGAATAATCTAAAATAAACGAACTTTCCCTCAAATCTCCTTCCAGTGTACTTCAGTAGATAAAAGATTTCGAGATCGAGCTGTGATATGTCAAGGGAAACCCAAAAGTAAATGGTGTACAATCTTCATAACTGTCAATTACTGATTAACGAAGATAAATTGAAAATTATTCCCCCTCAAGGCAAGGCATAAAATCCCCAAAATGGCATGGGTAAATGTGCTCACAATATGTCTCAATGCCTACAGCAGTCACCCAGAATGTCGAAACCCGGTTTCGAGTCCCAGACGCGTCAGGCTTTTTTATATCCCTTTTTCCTTTGGAACGTTTGCTGTAATTTTAGCTAATAAAAGAAACCTGCAAGAAAATCAAAATATAAAAATCGTTGAATGCCTGCGTCCTTTACTACTTTTTCACATATTCGTATAGGTTTAGGCATTCATCCCATTGTTTGGTATTTAAACTGTTTTTGAATCAGTCTAGTTACTTGCGGAACTAGTGAAGGTCTTTTGCCTCTCTTTGCTTTGTCGATGAACAAAGAACCCTTGTCCTGCCAAAGATTTGGACCCAGTGATACCTGTCACGTGTGCGAGATGCAAGAAGGGAAAATGCCAAGGGACTCTCGATGCATTTGGTTATCCTGCATCATAACCAGTTAACGACTAGACCATAGACAAACTTCGGTCATTTGGACGGAAAATTCTTGAGCATGCACCTTTTATTCCCCATATCATTCTCTATGACTACAATTTGTTCGCTCCACTCGAGAATATCTTGCAGTATAAAGGCTCATTGGCACGACAAAGTAAGACAGTTTTTTGTCAGTGGATTCCCTATCGTAATCTATTTTTCAAAAGTCTATAGCGATGGCTACAATAATTTTCATAAGTAAATCAAATTTCTATTCATCACCCTGTTCCGTAATTGCATCTTCTTTCCGGCTTTTTCCCTACAGTGGAAAACAATCACTAACGAATGAACGAGGAGCAGAAAATATTACTGCGTGACCAATGTGAAACGCGTGAATTACATTGGTTTGAACTTATTGAAAGTACGGATGGGGACAGAATTACAGAAATTGTTTGCGAGAAAAATGTAAATGTTCCTAAGGGAAGGAGAAGACCAAGAATGAACTGTGTGAACGAGATGCAGAAGAGAATTACGTAGCATTGATAATGAAACTGAACGTATGAAATGATGTGAGGGTGAGTAGGAAAAGGAAGATGTAAGCAAGATACGAGAGTATGAGAATACATTTACAGAATACCTCGAGTATTGTGAATACAATATATACCGTGTATACAGCGTGGGAAACTGCAATATTTAGGCGTGCAATACATATATGATCGTAAAAAAAGAATAGATCTATGGATGATTTTCGGAATTCCAGTAATGTGTAAAATAAAGCTTAAAAAAGAAAGTTCCACTTGCAGTGAAATTAGCATCAAGTGGAAATTTCAATTGTAAACTTTACGTTCTTCATATAAAAAGCATATTTCATTGCAGCCCTTTTGCGCCAGCTTGCAATCTCAAATAAGAGAGATGAGGAACGCACAATGTTTGCGATGAAACAAAAGCTTATGTGGCCGTATTCGTGCACCGATATCGAGATAAACGGGAAAAACGCCGAGTTTTACAAAATAATATAAATACCGCTATTTAGGCGGCGTTCTCATTACGGAAAACGGAGCTCCGCTCCTAAGCGCAGGCGCAAGATGGGATATCTTGGGAAAAGGCACGATTTGGATGTTTGGATGCGGACAGGCAAGTGGCAGATGACGGTTTTATCTAATGTTAGCAAGTACCTTATCGGAGGCGGAGTTGTCAGGCAGGCGCCTAGCCAGGGAACGTGTAAAAGGACGAAGTCCGTTCTTGCAGATTAGAGAAGGAGTCCACTCTCAAGAATATAATCGCGAATTTTTTAATCGCGGTTCAATGGAAAGCCGTTAGGGATTTGCGAATTGCGCGTAATTTTCGGATTTCCCCCCATCTTATCGCCGCCCTGGACACGTTTCCTAACTGCTATCATAACGGCCATTATTACAAGAACAAGGAAGGATTCTAACCGTTAGACATTACGTTATGGTGCATTAGTAATTCCAAACTTGACAGCTCTAGAAGTTGGTTTCTTGGGAGAAATAGGAAAATTTTCCTGTCCTTCCTCAAGGACTCAATGAGTCCTGCCTCAAAGAGCCATTACCAGATGATTGGGAATTCGAAACTATGTTCTCTTCCAACAAATACTGTGGTTTTTAAAAGCTCTAATTTTCCTTGGTTCTTCATAGAATCCTACCACGAAGCTACGGCCCAAGTATTTGGTTCTATCAATGGTATTATTGTTAAAACTATAACTCCGGGAAAGTTATTTCGATGAGTAACATTCTAGAGTTCCATGAAGTGATGATGGTGTCGAAATAATGACTATATAACATTATATANTATACACACAGCACTACATGCAAAAATCCTTAGGTGTATATGAAACAAAGTTTATATTCTGTTCAACATACATACTTTGATTCTTTAAACGCAACTTTATTTATTTAAGTCTTGACTGATTTTAAAACCCAATTTCAGGAGACAATAATTACAGCTGATAGAAACCTTATTTTAGCAGAAAATTATCACAACTGGAAAAACAATCCACTATTTGTGTGAAGCGTTCTCGGATTTCCAGCCGGTTCAGTATCTCCATCGTTGTCGACGTTTCGGCCTCCTCCATAGAAGCCGTCTTCAGGACTGAAGTCACTTCAGTCCTGAAGACGGCTTCTATGGAGGAGGCCGAAACGTCGACAACGATGGAGATACTGAACCGGCTGGAAACCCGAGAACGCTTCACACATCTGATATGCCGGGAAAGCACCAGATTAATCCACTATTTATTAATATTATTAACACAAATGGTAAAAGAATCCACTTTTTGCGAAACCTATTCTTATCGACGATTTACTTTTGTATATTGTGAAAGAAAGCAAACTACGGAAGGTTATGAAGAGATATTTCTATCATTGAACGCATTTCGCAACATCTCGCGATGATTCTCGAAACCGCTGTTCAGAAAAGTTCCCTTTCCTACATCAAATGCTTTGGTTCCTTGTATTTGCTAAAAATGCATAATTTTCGCGAAAACAACTGGCATTTGTTTCTTAGGGCAACTCTTATTGTCATGATATTTTACGGTCAGATTCGCGGAGTCATTCATGAAACGTAATTTCTTATATTTCCGCACTTTCACTCTCTATCCCAAGACCTTTCTGGATCGAAAACCAATCCCTTGTCTCCTGAATGTAGGAATACATGGGGAAGGTACGGGAGCGCGCTAAAAGGTCTAGGCCAAGAGAACCTATCCAAAGGTCGCATTCGGCTGCATAAGGTAAGCCACATGGGTTTTCGTCCGGCCGCTCTTGGGTTGCGCTACCTACATTCAAACCAATTCAACCTCGAAATCACACATGAAAAAATGAATTTATTCGCTGAGTGAAGCATATAAGAATATCTTCCACTTAATATATTTATGGAAGAGTATAAGTTATATTTATTATGGAATTCCACCAATTCTCGGTAGAGAAGATTAATTTTATTCCATTTTATTTTTTTCTTGACGGCATCAGCAACACTGGGAATCAAAATTATTTAAATACGGGACTTTGCTTCAGAAAGAGACTGAAAGGCCGCAATATACGACTAAAGAGGCCCATTTTGGCATGAGACAGCTTCCCCACCTTTGGTCTAAGCTTCGGTCAGATGACCACCTCAAGAAGAAACGCTGCTGAATATTTAAAAATTCGAAGGAAGGATTTTCGAAATAAACATTAAGTTTCGCGAGAAGAACGCCGCATCAGCAAGCAATATCAGTTTCTTCGTTTAAAGTGATGTGGGCTTTGGAATTCCAGCTGAAGTGGAAACTACAGGCTCATTTGCAATTATATTGCTAACCAACCCGGTTTTCAAGGGTGTAGAGACTCTTGAAAAATTGGAATACATAAATCTACTAAATTTCGATTACGCAAGTTAGGAATAGGTATTCTATAATTTCTTACAAATGTACATAATCACTGTTGCTGAATTATAGCATAAAATGTATTTATCTTATAATCTAATAAATCGGCCTCGAATATGTGGTAGTTTTCCCTCGTGAAGAACAATGAAAGTCAGACATTTACATTTACCACAGGTTGTGTTTGTTCTAAGACACATGGTTTCGACCCCTTGGGGTCCTGACAGTGACCCAAGGAGTCGATACAGAAGAAGACGAACAGACTCCTGTTCTGGTATAGAATTGGAGTCGGCAACCTATGACCCACGGGTCACCAATTGACCCATTTGATAACTCCAAGTGAACCTCCTGATCCAAAATTTAGAGGAAATTATCATTACGATCATGAAAGCAACGAAAATGAAATCGTGTGGAAGGAACAGGTGGAACCACGTGAGTGCGATGGTAATGGATGAACGAATAATCAGTAAGCAGTTTTAAACTAAATTTTTCCTTCGATTTCTAATGACTTTCATACTTCATAGAGAGATGCAAATCACGAACTGCAACTCCTAAGCATCTCCGTAAGACACGAGGCTTGGCCTTTTGAGTAGCAACAACAACGTTGGAAAATGATGTAAATAAACAATTTATTATCATTTGCACACACCTTCTGTTACCTTCATTCCTTCTATTGAAGAGTTTCCTTCGAATCTTTTTAGCAGCAATAATTTCATTGTTGTCATATTTCTGCTGCTACAAGAAAAGGTATAACGCAAGTCCTGATATTTTTAGAACGCGAACATACTCATACAAAATCATGCAGTGATAATGCGCCCATGGATAAGCGGGATTTCATTGTATGTACCACTGACCCGAAACTTTACTTAAGTGGTCTACCTTTCGGTAGGTCCATGTGCCCTAAAATTCCCCATTCAAAGCCATTTCTTTCGTTACCTGGTAACTTACGTCACCCTTTATGTCATCTAACATCCTTCGCCTCTGCCTTCCCCTCTGTCTTTTCCCTTGCATTCTACCCTCAATCACACTCTTCAGCAATCCCTCTCCTCTCAATATTTGACCCACCCATTTCTTCTGTCAGCTCTTAATTACTTCAATTGAAACCCTTTCCTCCCCAACCATTTCTAGCACCTCTATGTTTGTTTTTCTATCCATTCAGCTCACCTTTTCCTTCTACGCCACACCCACATCTCAAATGCCTCCAATCTCCTGATGCCATCCTTTCGTAAGGTCCACGTTTCACACCCATACAGCAAAACACTCGATACCAAGGTTTTACCAATTTTTTCCTGATTCCTTTATCAAGACCCTTAGTCATCAATTCCCTTCGCTTCACAAAAGCTTCCTTGGCCAACGGTACTCTTTTTTGAACCTCATCTCTGCACCTCCCATCCCAAGATAGAACACTACCCAAGTACGAGAATTTGTCCACCTGTTCTAGTTTCCCCCCTCCACCCTTACCTTCCCTTAGCCTTCTTTCCCATAGTAAATCTTATTACTTTAGTTTTATGTACGTTTATTTTCATTTTATATTCCCTTGCTTTATCGTTTAGTGCATTTACTAGTATTTGTAAACCCCTTTCAGATTCACATACAACAGTTTTATCATCCGCATATCTTAAACGTCATACCAATAGTAACTTTTTGGGTGATTTTGAACCGCAGTCGAAAAAGGTTGCCGACACCTCGTGTAGAATAAACTCATTCTGAGGTAAAGGTAAAAATTTGATTTTCATTACTCTTCCAAATATTTTTCTGATAAACTGATGAAATACTAACTCCGATATTACAGTTATAGCATCACTTCAAGTAGAACTAACAGCCATGAAATTAAATGTTACTGAGAGCAAATTAGTAAAAACGTTACTCAGTAATCTATCCCCCACCACAATTATTATCTATAACCAACTAAATCCTCGGAATCACTATCTCACGCACCTATGAGCTCAAAACCCTCTACTAATTCTCAACACAATCCCACAATTCATCTGCATTTCTCGGTCACGATCAACCAATAGTTTTTTTAGAGAATCGCGGCATTATATCCAAAATACAGTGAAAATTGAACGACTTAAAGTTATTATGCCTAAAATATCTAGCGCAGACATCCGCGTTGAGTTTGCATCTCTCACGTATTCACGCCGAAGATAAAGCTTGCCCGCATGAGCACACCATTATGTTCACTCTGACGTATATTAATTGAGGAATATATTCCACAGCTGCTACTTCCGTCACCTTTCTTTAAAAGTTTTCTCATTCCACAAATACTTCCAGCCTCCTCCAAAAGTATTGATTGATCAAAGTTACTGCGAGGGAAATGAAATTTTATAACCAAAAATTCCTAATATGGATGGATTTTCGTCTATTTTACGTTTGGATACTCTTGGATTTCGTGCTGAGTATGCTTCAAGAAACTCGTGAAATATAACTATTTTAAATTAAAGGTAGCGCATATACGAAGCATTGAAATGATTGAATAAAGTTTTCATTTGGGATGGATTGATCCCAAATGGTATCAACGAGGATACCATTACCTACCACGATTTCAAGGTCTTATCATTAGGTTACCACACATATGAATTGATTTATTAATATGTTTCTTGACCAAATATTTGTTAGTACATATGACAATAAACTGTCTATAAAATGTAACTGCATTCATCGTAAATGGGAGTTTATTCATGTGACCAAGTCTATCGAGTGTTTGAAAGTTTCCTACTTAGAATTTTGAATGAAAAACTTTTTAGCATTGCGAAGAATGTTCTTCCCGTAACTATATCGTTATTTCGAATTGCTATCGTTTCCGCAAGTTCCCTTAAGCCAATTTTTATCCTCTCTCCAGATCTACTCCATTCGCAAACAAGTTCTCTTTAAATTTTCACGGCTTATTTTGGAATTCGCGATCGCCCTAACCCGCCATGCAGTCAGAGATTATAACGTTCGAGTATAAAGGGATATTAATATCACGCCCGGTTCTCGGAGTGAATAGTTAAGTAAAATCAGAGTAGGACTATGTGAACTGAACTGAAATGCCAGTCAGGTACCAGAATATGGATTTTAGATATGCGAAGCAACCCATGGATTTGCTGCAGTACGTCTTGAACAGACTGACGTCATGAATGGATTATGGATTTGGGAAGGCTGAGTACGCCGCTGGCTGAAGACGAGTAATTGATGGAGCTTTGATAGCATGATGTATTCGACAATTCGAATATATTCAGGGTCGTCCGCAAACTACGCATTTTGAAAGAAACCGAAAGTCTAAGTTTCCCAAACGTGATTGCTGCACTCCGGTGTTTCTCGTAGGAAGTTTAAACTATTCAGAAATATGCAATATTCGCACAATATTTTAAAATATATCGGTGATACTATGCCGTTGGTAGAATCGGAGCTCTGGTTCAACCGCCTAACCTTTGGGGTAAAAAAGTCACGAACATTTAAAGTCAAAATTCGTGATAACTACGACATCAAATAAGCTATTAAATCTTGCAAAGTTAATCTGCTTTCTTCAAACCTATGGATCGTTTAACCTTTAGTTGTGCGTGCTAACAAAAGAGTCACTATGAGGGAAAATGTACATAATTAACAAAGCATATTTATCTAAGGTCGGTTACTTGGATAAATTACTAGCCCATTACAGCTGGAATTAATTTTCCTTTGTAAGTACATTGCTGAATGGTATTATAATACTGAAAATAATCGATAAACAATTATAATAATCCTAATTACATACCGAGTTACGTAATTTGAATATAATGTTATCTAGTGTGACCTTTTCGTGTACTCTAAGCCTGTTAGCCTAGCAAGTGGGCAAATCGTTCCCCGTTGGTGAGACATTGAGAGTTGTCCCGGGTTTGAATCCTGGTTGGGGCTCACATGCGCAAAATCGCCTCAGCAGTCGAAGAACTTCACAAAATAAAACTTATTTACCACAGAGTTGAAAATTTTACATATAAATCATATTTATGCGTACATATGCAAGTAATTTTGTATAATTCTATGAATCCAACATCACGGCGTCTTGTACCATTAAAGAAATATTTGTACATTTCTGGGAATACTTACTGTTTTAACTTTCATATCTGGCTTTCTATCAAATCAACCTTGTCATACTGATTTCAATGCGACTAAATTTTGAAAGTTTCTCCCGTAAATCGTTGATTACAAACGTACTCGCCATCTTCGGGCAGAACACGCCTGAGATTCCTCTTGAAAAGACGTGTTTTGCGTTCCACGCGGGAATGGTAACTAACGGAATTCAAAGCTCCAATCGAAAATTGAGCTGAATGATAGGAAAGACGAATGTATGCGAATTGTTCGAGATTCGGAATCCACTAGTAATAAAGTTGTTGAATGGCCCTTATCAGGATACAAAGTCAGTCGCTAAAATGCGACACTCAATGGGCTCCGAGTTCTTCATCTCTGCCATCCCGTCGTCGTGAATAATACCAAAGGCTACAAAGGAGTTTAAATCCCAAATAATCAATCATTCATCTCCCCACATTCAACTCTCCCCGCATTCCTTTCCCCTAAACTCCATCGCTAGCCTTCATCCCTTCCCATTTTTCCAATCTTCTCTCCCCTCCCTCTCCTCCGTGTTTGCCGTCTGATCCATTCCCTGTTCAACCCCTCACAGAACTCCGCTAACTTCCCAGCGCAAGTTTCTGAGAAATTTTGAAGACCACAGCATTAGTACTTCTGTTAAATGAGATCCGGTTAATTCGTTGAAATGGAAATCGGGGTAATCCCCTTCGTCTCATCGACATATCTCTGGTTTTCAGCGCCCTTCTCGCCTCAGCGCTCCATATTCAATGCGACGATTTTGTACACTCCCTCGTGTGCCATCAATGACGAATTTACATACGCTTTTGGCTGGAAAACTTTTCTTATTTCTTTGTCATTCAACTTCTTCCTAATAAATAAACCTAAATTGAAAAAGCAATAACAGGTCCATCGTTTATAACGAGGAAGCACTCTGAGAAAAAAATTTCGGTATTCATCCATAAAGTTTTCATCGATTTTGTGTCATATAGTGCCACTAAAGCTAATTAACTGGTGAAAAATAAACTGCATCATTTTCCAAGTAGTAAACAATTATTTTTTTATTGATATTAATGATTAATCATAATGAACATGACTACGCAGACTACGTGGCATCTTTAATTGATTTTTAAAATGGGCACGGTAAAAGTCTTTTACGTTTCAGTTCTAACGATAGAAAAAATCTGACGGGACCGGAGCTCGAACTCGAATCTCTCAATTGCCGGTTGGTTGTTCTATGCATTGAGCTACCAGCCAACCTGAAATTTGGTGTCCCGGGTTCGAGTCCCGGTCCCGTCAGACTTATTTCATGTCCGTTTCTCCTTGAGAATTTTCCCAGGAGCACGCCTTATCCTGCCAAGTCACCTAAACCCTTTTACTTGTGAGAATACAGAAGCTAATGGCAATTAGAGCTAGATAAGGATATCTGTGTTCATACATTTCCTGCCAAACGTCACTGGTGGCTTGCAAGGTCGGTATGTAAATGTTGTGAAATTGGAAAATAATACGCGAGGATTATGCAAAGCAAAATGAGAATTTATGCATAATTACTATGAAACCAATTTACACCTAAAAAAAACTGCTGGACCTGGTTGATAGGCGTGATTTACGCTAGTTTAGCCCTATGGAAAGGATCCATAGCGCCAGAGTTATGAAGATTATAGGTATGAAAAGTTTATGAGTGATAATAATGCTAAATAACACGTTGCTGAATGTACTGAGAGAGATCCTGAAGAATCTTAAGTTAAAGAATAGGAGGATACGTATGAAAACATATAAAAACTGAAATGAAAAAGGTATGCCGGTATAGGATTAAATAGGGGTACTCGAGAGTAAACGACCTTTAGCCTAGGTCATGAGCATGTAACACATCTATTGACTCACAAAATAAGATTTCTGGAAAGAAATTCGTGTCAAAATTTTCTTGTGAGGTTTCCGAGGGAATCTTTCACTATTTTAATAAGAGCAAGGGCGGAGAAAGAAGCGAGGAAATTTTTAATTCTACTGGCCAAGTTCATGAAATGGTTTAAGTGCATTGAGGATGCAAAATATTGAGTCCTCATTTACAGATACGGTGTTGTTCACCCATCATGACGATAGCTATCCGAATTAAGAGGTATTGGGTCCGATCCCGAATAACCAAATACTGCGGAGAGGGAGTCGACGCGCTGACCACGGGTCACCCCCCGTAAATGCCATATAAGGATGCTGAGCCTTGGGCTTTAATAATACACACACTGAGAAAACAACATTTTGATCGTGTAAAGAAAAAGAAAGAAATTAAAACCGAGAAGAAAATTTTCATAGAAATGTACAATGGAAAACATGAGAATGAACAAGAAAAATTAATTGAAAAATTTGAAATCGTTGCGACAAGATAAACCAAACTTCTTTCTTAGCTACTTTAATGTAGACTGCTTTCACCAGTTGTTCTTTAATAACCTTTTCCCTTGCTTTTACCGAAATATTTCCATAAAATGTTTTTGGATAGATTCCATTGGGTCTAAAATTGTTTTGGTAATACATATATATTTAGTTCAACTTAACGTTTTCTTTTTAATTAACTCTTTACTTCTCTGCTTATACCTCTGCTCTACATGCAGAGGCATGAAGATTATAGAAGAAGAAATTGAAAGAGAAAAAGTCTGCCGAAGCCGGGATTCGAACCCGGGTCTCCCACTAAGCTACCACGACAGAACGATCCCTCCTTCAATTTCTTGGGCTATGATGGGACTTGGTGTACTGCGGAGGGTCCATCGAAGATGGCTCCGAACTCCTGCGCACACGTGGGACATCAAAGATGCCGTTCTGTCGTGATAGCTTAGAGGACAGAGCACCCGCCCGGAAAGTGGGAGACTCAGGTTCGATTCCCGGCTGCGGCAGACTTTTTATCTTTCAATTTCTTCTTCTAAATTCAAAGCATGTGATCCATGAGCATCTCATCGCTTTTCTGTGAAGATTATAGTCAATTATAGTCACCATTTTGTGACATGGTGTATTTACTCATAGAGGACTGCTCTGTTCCCATGGGGGGTTTGAGCCACCAAAACCACCCCTTTGGCTACGCCTCTGACTCTACATTATGTAGCCTAATTTGTTAAAATGTAGTGCAGATACACGAGGGAATAAGTTTTGTTTCCTTTCATGTACTACTCGCTTCAAAGGTGGACTTCCAGCTGTAGTACTCTTGTGGAGTCAAATCTAACCCCGAATTGTATATTTTTTGGTATATGTGTAGGATCTATTTTACATTGTTCGTCCTCGGCTGCAGTCCTTCAGAGGCACTTCTTTTTACCACCAATTCAAACATTTGCTATCCTCATATTCGCCCTCTATTATTCCGTTCTTTAGGGGTGAAATTAAGTATAGGACCTCCGATTATCCTCGGGAGGATCATCCGCGATGAGAATTAACCGCTGTCCGCATAAACATGAGTGTGTTTGTACGCAATTAAGTCTCGCTGCTACGGAAATACGGCTGGCGGAAATTTACAACGTGCATGCGTCGCAATTGCAACGACGTAGTGACTCCATTAGTTATCCTGCGTCTGAAATCGTCAAATCTGTTTTCAGCGCATTCTCTTGTCCGTTGACACGATTCAAACACTTAACGCGAAATGGAGTTTGGTTTAATTTGGTGCCCCATTGTATATGTTTGTATTAATTGGCGTTTGATAGTTACATATTTAGTTTACATATGCTTCTCGGAAGATGGGTAGAAATATGTGGGCGCTCAATTCCGTCGAATCAGCAAAATATTCAGGCCAAAAAGAGGTCAAAGAGAGCCCAAAACTGCAACGGATATGCAGTTTCAATTTCAACTGCATGATTAAAAAAAAGCAAGGGCGTGTATAGTGACCGGAAGGAGACGAGTGATTTGAATGCATATTTTTTGTCTCTGTGTAAACGTGAATGAATAAGACAAAAACTCGCGTATTTAGTGAGATGAAGTTCCACAACGTAAATTCATGTTCAGTGGACTCTGATATTTGATGATTAAATGTTAAATTAGGTAACGATACCGACCTGAGTTATCTAGCTCGCTAGCGCTCTAACTCAATGTCCCGGGTTCGAATCCAGGTCCGTCGAATTTTTCCTGTTAGGAAATGGTCGTGTGTTCGTCCTTTGTTATTGCTTATAATAATTATTAAAATGGGTGAATTTGGGATTAGCTTCCCGTTTCCACTATAGAAATTATCGTTGTTATTATTATTATATTACATAACTATTATATCAGCAAGCGTAAGATAGTAAAAACATCATATGGCAAGATAAAGAAATCATATTATTATTATTATTATTATTATAAT
>KZ308664.1:536536-574640 GCA_000376725.2 Ladona fulva
TACTCTAGAACAAGCCAATGATAGATATATATATTTATAAATTTAACAATCTCAACGGAAATCGAAATAAAAGATTGAATGATAGAATGGTTTTGTAGAGAGAAAAACTCTGCAGTGGAAAGATTTTTTATCACAGAAAAATTCCACTGCAGGATAACACCCACAAAGAGGAGGAGTGTGGGAAAAACTTGCGAAAGTTGTGGGAGAGATTGAAAGAAAAAGAGAGATAGATTTCATTAAGGATACCTAAAAATATTTAAATTCATTGCTTATTATGAACAGGTAATACAGGAGTTGACTGTTCAAGGCAAACTCATTAAACCTTTTCTTGAAATTTTACGATTTCTATAACACAATAACTCATTCCATCGAGACAAATAGGTAAGAAAAAAGTAACGAAAAGATTCGAAACTTCCTCAACATATACTCAACTTCCTCACTCTGTAAACTGCCCAGCTGCTTGCGAATGGCCAAGCGATAAACACATTTCTTTTGCTAACGGCTATCTCGCCTTACGTGGGAAAAGAACGATTTTTAAAACGACTGGTCTTCCACCTCTCATATCTTACGCGCATTGTCATATACGAGGGATTAGTAAGGAGGTTGCATAATACCTCCGGGCTCAAGTTCCTACCAAACTTACATCCCAAAAATTTCCTATCGCTTGTTCAAGTATGTCAACCCATCCCACGCAATCAAAATCCCTCGCGGGTAATTCATTGATTCCCAACGTTTGAGCAATTCCACTTCAAACTCTACTCCTAACAGATGAGGACTAATATTAACCTAAGATCATCCCGAGGAATCCGCACTTAGAGACGCGCTTCTTGCAGGACATAATTTAAGCGTTGAAAATATAAATCTTCGGGTGGGCAGATGGTATCCCTCATGGTTTCTGCTTCAGGACCCTCCCTCTTCCATCTATCACATTCCAGTCTGGAATGGAATTCCTCGTTGTGAATACTCGGGCTCGGAGAAATGAAATTGATAAACCCTACCGTAGCCTGACGGTCCATTCCATATGTGGAGTTGGGGTGGTGTGAAAGGGACTCGATGGGAAGCACACAAGATGGAGAGAGTGGTGAGAAGAGAATTCAGTTTGATGAAGGGCGTGTTCCAGGCCGAACCGATGAGAGGAACGGAAGATAGACGGAAGTTAGGATACTCTCGATGGAATCTAAGGAGCGGACGCATCGTATTAAGAATCGATGTTCTAGCCCCTTCCAGACGCCTTTGAAGACTTTCCTTTTCTCTATTTTTCTCCACGAATTGATTAGGTCTTCTTCAATTTCTATTGGACGTTGCAGAAGCATGAAGAAGTGAGTGAGTGTGACAGAGACTTTGCAAGGACGTGTTTACCATTAGGCGCACTTGGCGCTAGCTGAGGTCCTCACAGCAATGATAATAATAAATTCACCAAAGGCTTAAAAATCCATTTAACAATTTTATTGAAAATGAAGGTTGGTTAAAATTTTAACAGCTTAAGCTTTCCATTAAATATTTTTTAATTTCCTTCTTCAGATTTATCTATTCCATGCAGATTCCTTGGTAGACTATTTAGAAGAGAAGGAACCATGACGGCAAATTGCCTGTCAACTTGCCGGTTGGGTCTGCTTGGTACGTCATACCTAACTCTTTCTCTAGTTGACATTATTTGTTGGGATTCGTGCTTTTTTCTATATTTATCTGAATAATAATTTTCCACTATCAATAGATATTTTTAATATAATATATAGTTTTAAAGGCAGTAAATTTAAATCTATGTAGATTGAGTTAGCAGATGCCTTTTCCCCACCTGAACCTCTTCCCACGAGCTTAATTATTTTACTTTGTGCGGCCATTAGCTGTTTCAGAATACTATCGGTTGTCCCTCCCCATATACTAAGCCCATATCTTAGAATGGATTCCACTAGGGATAAATAAAGAATTCTTTTTGTTGTTACAGGTAAAAAATCTTTGAGGTAGAACATCTGATGTGAAATTTTCCTTAACTTGTTATTAATGTATGTAACATGAGAATCATATTTGAGATTTACATCTATCATTACACCTAAATATTTGTATGTGATGACTTGTTCAGGCGTTGAACAGTTGCACTGGGTTTCATTTCCATTATAGTGAAGGCAGCTATGTCCATGCAATAATAATAAACGTCTTTATTGAAGGGCGGTATTGAGACTTCTTAGTCGCTTCTTGCATATAACCCTTTGTAATTGAATATTCAAAAGAAAGGGAGATACAAAAAAGAAAAATCAAAAAGATAAATGAAATATTATGTGGGTTTAAAAATGCCTAAGTCTGAACTTGGGGAAAAAATAAAACCCTGCAGGAAAGAATTTCAGCGATCAGAGGCTCTAGTCTTAGATAAATGGGGCCCAAAGGAACTTTTAGCCATTTTTTTAAGGCGAATAATCTCTTAGAGGGGCTTAAAAGAGATCCTTAAACCTAGAGCCCCTGATCGCTGAAATTCCCTCCTGTGACCTTTGCTATTCCTGGCATACACTCACACCCACAGTTATACGACAAACAGGAGCGTTAAATGTTGAGAGCCATCAACACAGTTGATTAGACAACCGAAAGCTCTTTGTCCGACAATATACTTGACCAACAACGTTTCACCTACGTCTTTATTAGCAGACAGATCCGTTATTTGTTTCTGTCATACACCCAGAGGTAAAAGTTTAAAAACGTTAACATGGGGCTCCCGGATAGTCAAGTGGGCAAAGCGTTCGACCTTAGTGAAAGCGGTCCCGGGTTCGATTCCCGGTGGGGACCTTCGAGTAAAGTGACCTAAGCAGTCGAAGCACTTTTAACAATACTTCTACTACTAAAATTACAATATCAGTAAGATGCTGAATGATATGTGAAAAATAAATGTAGAATACAAGGAAATAATCTAAGATGAGGGGCGGTACGTAATTCAACACTCTATGCACAAGACTTCTCGTTACTTATTACTATTTTCTTCCCTGTTTGAGACCCGATGGACGGTTAGTTCAAAAATATCGCGGAAATTCTCTTTAGTATGTTTTAAAAGCCAATACTTTTCACATAACTTTACTAAACGACACAAAAAACATTTTCTCAATTAATATTAAAAATCCTTAGTTAAATTATTTTAAAATAAGTGCTAAGAAATAATAGAGAACTCCTTTTTAAAAACTAGTAGTTGACATTAATATTCGCATCTTTTAGCAATGCATAGTATGGAAGTCAGACGAAGTTATCCAAACTTAATTTCGATTAAGTGAATGTCTGTCAAACGGAAAGATATCATTATTCACGGTTAAGTGATATTATGGGTAATAATTACTTGCGAAAAACTTCCAAGGGAAGAAAGATTTACAAACCACTGATAGTAATAACTAAGTTTTGAATTTGAAGGAAGAATCCTCAAGGAACAGGGTAAATGTAACTTTACACGTGAAGGTGTGCGCATAGGAAAAATCCCAAGGAAAAACAGATCTGAAATATGTCTGACAGGACCAGGAGTCGAACGTGGAATCTTCAGGAAAGAAAGAATTATCTTTAGTCCTGAACGGGGAAACGTAAGAAATGAAAATACAGAAATTCTAACTACGGCGTGAAATTTTCCACACCAATGTGCGTATGTACATGTGGAGGATGATTGGTAGAAGTGTGGGAGGGAAGTGTGTGAGGACTAGCAAAAAGCGAAAGGGAAAAAATGATGATCAGCGATCTGAAAGGAGGAAGTTAGAGAGACGGAAGAAACGGACAGAGGACAGAGGGAGATAAAGACCAAGGGCCTCTGCGAGCAGAAATAATATGGTGGTGATGAACGATTCAGAATGGTAGCGCATTATCTCCTTTTATATTTTGCTGTAGAATAGACCAAAAGCATCGGTGTGGAATTGGGAGATACGTTTGGGTCTATCGATGACATTCAGATTCCGATGGATTACAAAATACTTTGTTTATTTAACCTTGCTGCAGTGTGGATGACGTCAGGTAGCTTATCGCTTATTTGTCTTTACCAGTATAACTAATGCATTCCGTCAGTAGCCATCACCTCAATCGCAAAAATTAGAAAATGCTTACATCCATTTTGTACACTACAGGCTGTAAATAAATTTTCATTATGTAAAAAATACATACGATAATTGTTGTTCCCTTCAAGCAAGCTTCAAAATTTTACCATATTATCGTTATTTATTATGTATTTAATGACCACAGATGGCATATGCTGAATGACAGTTATTATTGGGGGAAAACGAAATTAAAACACCCTGCCTGGTATTTACCCAAGTCGAGAGGAAAACCCCCCAAAACCTTCCGAAGGCAGTGTGTCACAATTTCAATATTGCATGAAGCTTTTGAGATAGTTCCTCAGTCAAATTTTCCCATTAGCAAGTTACAAATTGTCATTTTTATTTTAGAGTATTCATATTGCATTATATTTACATACTGAATTACATTTCTTACTTTATATACATTTGCATTGTCAGAATAACCTCTCACAAATTTCTATCCCATTGTGTATTCTCAACCGAAACAAACACTGAGTCATAGTCGACAATGCAGTATTCCGCTAAGTAATACAGTGGTTCTTCGACTTATGAACCGCTTTGCATAGGAACTTTTCGACACACGAATTTCTTCCTTATTCCACTTTCACCTTTAGACGCGAACTTAATTCGAGAAACGAACCAAAAAGTGGAAAAGGTGGAACGGAAACGGAAACGTGTTCAGTAAAAACGTCGAGATACCACTGTGTAGTGGACCGACCCAATTATTTCACTTCTCAGAAAATATAACATTTTCGAGACCTGCTGTAAAAATAGGCAATGATTGCCCGTTTGGTTTTTCGAGCATTAATCCATCCAAGTAACGAGGTAACTGCGACAGAAACGAGTATGTTTCGATGCCTATCATTTTTAAAGGCCGCTTCACACCGGGCGGTTCCCTTAACTACGCCAATGGGAGCGAATGTTGAATAACGTGCTCGGGGGCGTGCAAAACGAGATACGGAGTTGTTTCGAGCAGCGCCTTCCAGAAAAATGACTCCTCCCCATACGTAGCACTTCGGAGAATTTCTCGGGCGAATATTTTCCTTCTTTGCACCCTGGAACTTTATACAAATATCATTCTTCCATTCTCAATATTTCCTCTCCAGCCCAAAGAGAGTGTATGCAAGTTCGCCTGTTGTTCTCATCCCCGTAACTTAGACGCGACAAAAGGTTCTACATTTCGCACGATCCTTCGGTCCGAAAGAGTTTCTGAAACAGCGAGCGTGAACGAATCAGTACGGGAAAGCATTTTCACTAGGGCGATTCCATATCTAAGACGATGCTTGAGAAGATCACGGGCGCTTGATCTTATTTCCTGAGTACAAATATTTCGTTTCGGTAGTTTTTGTGAAAGAGATGCGAGTTTGTATAACTCGTTCATTGTATTAATCTAAAAAATACGCCTTTCCCATTTCAGAAGACGAGAAACCACAAAAGGTAAAATTAAAAAGTTTGTGAACTAATCGTAATTAGTTTTATCAAAACAGATGTTGTTAGATTCGTAGTAGTTTATATTTATAATACTGCTGAAAATCGAGATGTTTATCGTAAACAAGGTAAAACAGAATTTAAGATTGAACAGCAAAAATGTTAAAATAAGGTCCATCTTATGTACTTCTCCACAATAGATATTTCTCTAACAACGAATGATTTCGAACATTTAGTTTATCTTCGGGCATTGGAATGAGAAGCAAAGGACAGGGAAGAACATGTAGGGGCCAGAAAGGGTCTTTGGAGACTTATGACAACCATGAGTGGGAGGATATGGGAGTGGTCAGGCAGTAAAGTTAGGTGATGAGGGAAAGAGGCAGGTTAAAGGATTCAAAGTGTTATCCATAGAGAGATGCTCATTTGATAGAAAATATGGAAGATGTGGGTGATAAAAGATGCAGAATTCCTCAATAGTGTCACACTTAAAGTCTTTTGGGGAAGAATAGAGGATAGGAGTAAAGTCTGAAGTGTGAATATTTTCAAGGAGGTGATGGAGAAAGCGGAACATTTGAATATAATTTATTTCTACATCCATAATGCGTAATTCTACAAAGTAGCGCTAAAAAAAATTTAAATGATGTCGATTAAGCTGTAACGAAAGAGATATCAATCCTCCACGTACTCTAGAACAAGCCAATGATAGCAGTAATAACACCAAAAGGAGGTTATAACGAATACCCTAGGACTTTGTAGGACCAAATATTTCAAATATCTTATGTCTAAACTGCGATGGTGTTAATAGTACCCAAATGCCAAAGATTATTGCAATTAGCGTGAAGACACCTCAACAATGTAGATGGAATTACTCAATCATTTACTGCAAGACAGTACTTGCACTTCAGTGTACCGCAAAATACTATTGTGCTGTTAAATTCTTATATGCCGTGTGTTATTCGAGAAATATATATATTTCCGCCTGAAAAAATTAGTTAAATTCTTTTACAATAATACCACTGATAATATGTCGCAAGGACTTCTCGCCACCAATGCCATTTCATTGAGAATATGGTTTCAGGTGATTTAAAGCAAGATTCTCCTTCACTGAATGCTTCAATGGGTTAAAAATGAATGAACCTTTGTCGATCGAATTTCCAGAAAAGCACTTTTGTGTTGCGACTGGCAATTTGACTGACTAAGTTTTTATTTCGTTTTTAACCCTTTGAAGCATTCAATGAAAGTGATTATACATTTAAATCTCTTGATACCAAATTATTTATCAACTTGCGTTCACGGCTTAAGGAGTATTTGCTATTTATCGATGAACAACAGTGTCTCAAAATTATTTCAAATAACAACATAATTTATTTGTATATTAGGCATTCGTGTAATATCNGACGCATGCAGTTTATACGGTAACATTGAAGTTACGGTAATAACAGGAATGATGTACGATGTCGATATTTGATCTGAAATTGGGGGATCATCTAAGCATTAAACATGGCTCCGGTAGCTTCAAACCGGTGTTCCGCAAGAAAACCGTTTCCAAAAGTTTCAAATGCAAATTATATAAAGGTTAATATAGCGAGAAATACTCTGAATAAACTGCGGATACTGAAACTATTAAAAGTGTTCATGTTGTGCTTGGTTTACACCTTCACGAATTAGAATTGATTCTGGAAATAAAAAGCGTACTGTTCGCCACACCGCAAAGTTGGAGTTAAAATTAATAGTTTTCCGTAGAGAAGTTGCGCAGTGGTGCTTGAGAATGCTGTGGTTGGACAAACCTTTGGGCCAAAATTTAAGAAAGTGGACCTCTATCACGGATTTCTATTACCTCGGGGTAACTCGCATAAAATACATACTAATGTTCCCAAAACGTTTAGAGTTCACCTCCTCATTTTTGCAGAGATTCCTTGAATGAGGGAGCACAAAATGATAAAAATTTATTCAGCTCTCTTTTCATTAACCCAAGGCGGTGAGAAAATTAGTTTCTGAAGCTGGAATTAGAAATGAGTTATTTGCAGTCCTGCTTGCATAACACGAAACTTCAAACATCTCTCTGTTAGAATATATTTGCATGTAAAAATGTAATTAATTTTGCAAATATAAATTTTTTATTGCTAAGTTTAATGCAGCTCGAACGAGATCACAATAAAGCAAACTCGATAGCTACGAGCCTACATTCCATAATTATTGTGTAGAAGAGGTGCACGTCTGAAAGAAATAACTCGCACTGACCTATTAAACTGTGAATCGAGAGCAATGGTATCACATTTGCTTTGAATGACTGACAAAAGGAAGTGTGTAATTTTGCTAATCAAATTCCTTGGATGTCGAACACCCTTAGGTGGGAAAAGTAACATGCGCATGAATTGGATATACCTTGCATACTGACCGACAGCTTAATTGCAAGATAAAATGATAAATACAATTTAAGTCAGCTATTAATTATAATGTAATATCATATGATATCATTTCGCTTCAAAATTAATCTTACTTATATTTGTATGATTCATTCCCTATTCTAATTGTACATTAATTTATCTAATCGAGCTTTGGTACACCACGGGCTTTCTTGGCTTAAACATTTTTGTCATTATCAATACTTATAATTACACTTTTGTACCCGCTCTGTTTCTTTTGTGACCCGTTTTACTGTACGGAATCTTTCAGGTCGTGAGTAAATACTTCAGGTATATTTCGTTTACTGTAACTTCAATTCACTTCTTTCTTCTTCTTTCACAACTTTCAATTCAATTTTTAACTAGCGAAATGCTTTCAGTATCTCTGTATTTGTACCCTATTTCACACCCCTTCCATCTTCGGGAGTTTGTGGTAGATGTATTTCTCCTAATTCACAGCTCGACCAGAAACTGAGAATAATCAAGAAAATAGTAGCTAAAACTAGCCGCTTCATAGATTATACGGGTCAAACCGTGACAGATCATAAAAATAAACTTACGATGCATTCACCCCTTGCAACACCCCGGAAAGGTACCTGTGTAAACGTAAATGAACATTTTAATAAAATAACTAAATAAAGTGACACATTACACTAACATTTCTGTATCTGTGAACATCAGATTAGAGTCTAATTATCGAAGCTCCCACCCATTCCATATAAGAAGGGATTTTTCTACGCGAAGTGAGCAATGGAAGTTATCCAGATTTTATTACAACTATCAGGGGAGCCGAGTATACCTTCACTGTCCCGAGTTAATCCGAGAATTAAGAATCGTCTGCGGTATGGAGCCCATGAGACTAGACGACCGTGTCAGAATAAGGAACGCCCTATTGTCAAAATGTTCCGCTTCCAGATGAGTGTCGGCCTTTTTGCGATATCAGAGCCCTCCTCTCTCTCCCAATAATCTCAAGGACGACATAAAGCCCAAGTAGACCAGAGAGAGCCCATAGCGAAGAAGAGATTGGGGTGAAGCCGTAGCATTAAAGGCAGAGAATACGTGCGGGAGAATTACGTGTGGATTTGTCCGTTAGGGTATCATCCAACTGAAAGGACTGCTCACATTAATCGGAAGCAAAAACAGGCATTTAAATTCGTTCCGACAACTTTAAAAATCGGAACTGAAGCGTTAATCTCGCAGGGAACGTTTTCAGGTTTCAATGGTGCTGCAGACGATATTTTTCAAACTTTTATATCCGAAGATAGACCGATAAGATGGTCTCGAGAGACGAGGAATCTGTAGTTCTTCCCGTCGATCTATGCGGAATGTTGTGCTTTTTTAAACAAATTAAGATTTTCATGACAAGTTAAATGATATTGAATAAAATGAAATGAAATTTTAAAGATATTTTCTTTAGTTTTATTTATGATTTTACTCGTTTTTCGACGCGGTAATGAAATGCTGAAATGCTTATTAAAGAAAGGCATTGCTTAAGTACAGCCAATGGTTTCACATGAGCCTAACTTATGATAAAGAGTTCCTCACACTAGATATAGTCGTAAAAATAAATATTCCCCTTCAAAATCTTATGTTGACTGATAGATCATTATCCTAAGTTAAGAGAATCCAGTGACGTTGTTTTTGCACGTTTATCTAGAGAAAAAGTTGCAGATTTGAATTTATTTCGAAACTAACCCGTAAGGTCTAGGAAAAAGTCCCTTTTTCACCTTTGAAACCCCTCTAGGGGCTCTCGGATAGCCATGTGAGCAACGCGACTTGGATGAAAGCTGTCCCGGGTTCGATTCCCGGTGAGGCCCAAGTGCGAAATAACCTCAGCTGTCGAAGCACTTTTAACAATACTACTACAAGATGCCTCCGTAACTTGCCCGCGAAATTGCAAATAAAAAACTTTTAAAATTAGCATATGGCTAAATGGGTAATTAAGGATGATATTCCGGAAAAAGGAATGTCAACAGTCGGTTATATTTTATTCTTTCACAAAGATTGCTCACAGAGAAAAATGTCTCGTATAAAAGTTGTAGGAAATCAAAAAACTTATCTTTTGAATTCACAAGAATCCTGAAAATGGGAGACTTGGGTTCAAGTCCCAGTCATGTCGCTATTTTTCACACTTGTTAATCCTTTACTTTTGAATCCATTAGACACACCTCTACGGGAAAATAAGGAATTAATCCGGAAATTCCAATTCCGGAAAGAAAACGATTTTTAACAATCGAAAAATTGGTAATTTTTTTTTAATCAGAAACTTACTTTGTATAATACTATGTTTCTGATTTGTTCAGGATGTTTCTGATTAGGTCAGGACGCATGCAGTTTATACGGTAACATTGAAGTTACGGTAATAACAGGAATGATGTACGATGTCGATATTTGATCTGAAATTGGGGGATCATCTAAGCATTAAACATGGCTCCGGTAGCTTCAAACCGGTGTTCCGCAAGAAAACCGTTTCCAAAAGTTTCAAATGCAAATTATATAAAGGTTAATATAGCGAGAAATACTCTGAATAAACTGCGGATACTGAAACTATTAAAAGTGTTCATGTTGTGCTTGGTTTACACCTTCACGAATTAGAATTGATTCTGGAAATAAAAAGCGTACTGTTCGCCACACCGCAAAGTTGGAGTTAAAATTAATAGTTTTCCGTAGAGAAGTTGCGCAGTGGTGCTTGAGAATGCTGTGGTTGGACAAACCTTTGGGCCAAAATTTAAGAAAGTGGACCTCTATCACGGATTTCTATTACCTCGGGGTAACTCGCATAAAATACATACTAATGTTCCCAAAACGTTTAGAGTTCACCTCCTCATTTTTGCAGAGATTCCTTGAATGAGGGAGCACAAAATGATAAAAATTTATTCAGCTCTCTTTTCATTAACCCAAGGCGGTGAGAAAATTAGTTTCTGAAGCTGGAATTAGAAATGAGTTATTTGCAGTCCTGCTTGCATAACACGAAACTTCAAACATCTCTCTGTTAGAATATATTTGCATGTAAAAATGTAATTAATTTTGCAAATATAAATTTTTTATTGCTAAGTTTAATGCAGCTCGAACGAGATCACAATAAAGCAAACTCGATAGCTACGAGCCTACATTCCATAATTATTGTGTAGAAGAGGTGCACGTCTGAAAGAAATAACTCGCACTGACCTATTAAACTGTGAATCGAGAGCAATGGTATCACATTTGCTTTGAATGACTGACAAAAGGAAGTGTGTAATTTTGCTAATCAAATTCCTTGGATGTCGAACACCCTTAGGTGGGAAAAGTAACATGCGCATGANTTACTTTAACTGTGTCTGACAGCTTGTCTCCTATTTTTACTCTCTGCGTTCTACTACGAATGAAGACCTCCGTCCATTTCACTATCCTTGGATCTACCGCCATCATACTGATTTTTTGTAGCAAAAGTATGTATAGTATTTATGTATGTATAGTATATATGTATATGTAGGTAAGTATAGAACAAGTCGTAAACTGTATACAAATGCAGAACTTACAAGCATATCATTGGATTACATATGACATATAATATTACATTATACATTTGGTAAGACACACGGAGATTGTTTGTACTTCAGAAGATGGCATAGCAAAAAGATCGGTTGTGTTTTTTCTAATGTGTAGAAATTTTGTAACATTTGTATTTCAATTAATTTACTTTATAAATTTAAGCTGCAAAGAACTTAGAAATGTTCCACCAACTTGGACTGTAGGAAATCTTTTGCGGATCCTTTAACCTCTCCCTACTCTCCGCTCTGCTTCGTCCTTTCGAGACCTAGCAACCTAGAAACCTACAGCGTTTCCTCTTATCACCACTTCCTAGAATTTAGTTGCCGCCGTCATCCGATACTGTACGTCTTTCTCTCATAGAAACTCACGGAATTCACGTCCCGGCCTTCGGCGTCACCCATCCTCTTTGCAGCTTTCCTCCCCTTACTCTAACCTAAGGAGATTGCTGCTTTACTTCCACGTCCGTGACGAAGGCGAATACGAGCTGAAACCGGTGCCCAATAAGTATTCTGCACGAGTAATCAATTTGTTTGTTTTCTCCACACCAACGACTTCTACACTATCTCGGTGACCTCTTTGGACCGAATTCAAAGGATGGGCCAAAAAAAGATGCGACTTGAAAGAAACCTGTGTTATATGTCGGGTATTTGATCCACGGTGCTAGATGCAACAGAGCGTCCTGTCATGATGAGAATAAAATTCATTTCCGGATTAAGTACCGGCTCCGAGAAAATATTCGCCTAGAACAGGAAACATAAGTTGTTTAATCTTTCTGCTTGGTTTTCTATCTTTATTCTTGTTTCCGATTAACAATTTTGTATTTTCTTTTTTTTAATGGAACGTTACGCGTTTCAAGCCAGATTTTCAAGTTCAGATGTAGGTTACATATTTGTTTCACTTTAGATTTATATTTACTCCCCTGTGCTGAAAAGTGATATAAATGGTGGATATGTGGATATCTGGCTGGGTTGTTAATTATAGGAATGCATTAAAGTGTTTTGCTGAGTATTTTACCGTGATTAACGTATTTTTTAAATGTTATCCTAGCTATATATAGTGGACAATAAGGCTTCGGTAAAGAGTGAACTAATGTTGATTGTACCAAGAAACTGATAGGTTTTTGACAGTAAATCAAGATTGGGTAGCGAAACGAGAAACAGCACAAAAAAATACAGAAGTTAAAAGTGGAACATTTTGAAGAAGGAGGTGTATAGATTAAAATAATAATGATTGGCTGCTCTGTGCTGGCAGACATTACTTACCAAAATGGGCATAACCAAGTAAGTCAAGTAATCCAACAACATCTGGGTTCAAATATGGATTATTAGATCATCAATCACCACATATTGTAAGTGTAAGCCCAATATTAGAGAAATCATCACATTATTGTGTATCATTTCTGGAACAGACCAGTTTTCATTTACAAATCCACCGACTTCAACGGACCAGACTTACATTTTATAGGTAAAAATGCCAATTCAAAATTAATTTTGTTAAAATAGAAATACCTCTTACACACAATCAAGATCAAAAGAGGTAAGGAAAAATGAATGCGAAGAACTCGCAATACAATATGTTTTAGCTTAAAAGCTATAAAATTTCTACATTATAATGTCAGCAGAAGTAGTATTGTCTAAAACTTCCTTCCCTTCCATTGGGAAACTAGGACATCCTAGCAAGATCCTAAAAGGGTTTCTCTCCTTCAAACTTGTCAGCTAACACGCAAGTTTCTCAATCAAAGAGAGACCAGAAAAGAGTATTCGAGTTGCGATGAGTTTCTTATCTATTATTTGGTAATATAATATATTAAAAAGTGAGGAAAGCCAGATAATTAATTAGATACTATAAAAAAATTATAGCGCCACTCATATAGTTCTACGAGGTAAATAGTTTCACAGGTACTCTTCCAGTATATTTTTCTCCCGTCAAATTCCAATGTGCTAAACTTTAATTAAACCGTAACAGTGGAATCTACTCTAAATTACCTGTGGTAAGAAATTAATCTATTATAATTATCCAGTACACCTAGTGTAACTTTCCTAAGTTTAGGAAGATTTCAACCTGGAATGTTTTCTGGGGAGATAATTAAGTTTGTAAATTCATGCATCCGATTTTTCAAATTTTATTCCGCAAACTTACACGAATACCGAGGTACGGTAACGCTGAAATTAATAACTGGATGGTGGCTTGAATAAAAAGGAATCCATTATTAATTATGCAAATTATATTCGTGAAAATGGAAATATTTCTTGCTTCCTCTATTACATCACACAGTCAATAAATAAAATTTTCAAAATTGAATTCTTAACAACAATGGGTGTAGATAGACTTTGAACGGAGGCTGGAATAGTGCGGGACAGCAATTTTCTCGTAAATCATTTGCTAACTCTTATCCTGTTGTGACTTTTGTTGAGAATTAATCCAATGTTGTAAATTTTAAGAAAGGGACTTTGACTCCGAATTATGTATTAAACCTTTTTTCATACATTCGTGAGTATGTAGCTAACATGTATCTTCAAAAATTATGCTCCCACTCGAATGATTCTTCATGTAGAAGATGAAACAATTTTTTATCTGCTTCACTATTTGATAGCCAAAATGTCTCATGCACTCAGAAAACCATCGTGGTGAAATATTAGACAGAATAGAGGGCAAAGTAACTCAGCGCATTGTTTTTTTAAAAACCAGATTGAGTAACTTTGAAACTTAGTGCGTTATTATTTAACGCCAGTCCAAGGATGGTGTGGATCACTATTTTTATTTAGTACATGGTTTTATAAAGCGTATTCTTGGTAGCTGCGATGAAAAGGCTAGAGAGCGATGTCACTTCACATTGTTCAGGCCCCATTTAGGATATGTGGTATCTAGCGAGTGAAACGTGTACCCGAGGGCTCGAGAAAGAGCTGCGCAAGGCGATACGATTTGTCAAAAAATGCTACAATAAAAAAGCATGCGTTACGCAAATGTTCTCACACGCAGGTTGGGAATCCTTGAAATTAAGGAGAATAGAACTAGGCTGCGTTTTCTTGACAAATTCAGAGAAAGTACGTTTGTGGGAAATCTAATCGATATTATGAGACCCCCCCGCTACTTCGGCCGATCCGATTATGAGTGTAAAATAAGAGAAATAGATGCGAGGAGAAGTTATTTTAGGGACTCATTCTTTCCGCGAAAGATACCCCTCATCAATAAGCTAAAGAGGTAACTCGAACGCTTAGTGCTTACACCCCCTGCCACACGCCGAAATGCGGCTTGCTGGGTATTTATGTAGATGTAGATTTCCGATTTTTAGAATTCGATACCTTAGAGCGAAAGAGGGATCTCCAAAGAGATGATGATATTTTTGAAATTGTAATTTCTAATTTTCACCCAAGTGCCCAGTGCGCGGGTGTTAGAATTTTCAAGCATGTAAATGATATGCAGTGTATAGTCGTCACAAAAGTCGTATTTCGCAGTAGATGAATTCTGAACTGATTTGGAGCAGTCTACTTTCTGAAAAAAGACTCTCGGCTTTGGTTTTCTGAGTTAACATTATATGACATTACCCTATGTTTACCTTGTCTCAATTTCTCTTCACTCAGCCCCTTCCAAGCCGCTTTTGTCTATACCCAAGAGAGAGCCATGTGCATTCACCCAACCAATACCAGTTAATCCTTGAAGAGATATTACAAAGCATGTTCTCACATCGATGCATCTATCACAAGAATTCGAAATAAAATTCATATCCAATAACCAACGCGGAGAGATAAAATCCTCGTTTAGCATTTAGCAAAAGAGCTTGAGTAAATTAATAATCAAGAACTAGTCTTTAAAATTGAGGTATATTATTTACTCTTTTCTTAATCTTAATATTCAGAATGCAGATAATGTTTTAATTTCTTTTGAAAGGAATTCCATAAAGTCGAGGTTGAAGTCACAAAATAAGGTTTTATGCACTTAATTTACGAAATCACATAATCTAAATCCAGCTTCTCAAGAAGTATTGAAAACTTCAATCTTATCGACAGCCAACTATATTTACTTTATACATATATATTCATGTATACGCGTGTGTATATGTACACACAGGTAAACCAAAAAACGCAGTCATTTTTACCACACACACTCAGAAATCTCTCGAACCCAACCTATGCAGATTGTCCTCAATCACACCACCTTGAACAACCTCACGATCAACATCAGCATGTTTGCTGCGAGCTATCGTTGGCATTTGTTTGAATAGGAGAGAGGGAATGAGCGCATGCGTACATCGATGTTTCGAACGAAGGAATTGGAATTGAAGATCATGCGATCACTTTTGCTGTTGAAAATTGTCTCCGTACCAATTTACGCTTATGTTATATTCGCTTCAATCACATGAAGCTCAATCATGAAAATTAATTTGAAAACAAGCCTGAAGATAATACTCAAATAACCAAACTATGAAGTTTAGATCCATTCCAAGAGCCACATTCAGGAAGAAAATATATAACGCAGACATAACTTGCTCTAGAACATTTCTTTACAGCTTGTGAACCTATAATAGAAGGAATCTACCGTTGATAATTATAACATGAATTCAAATTTCATCGATCAAACTACGTAATTAATATTAAATGAGTGAATAATCTTTATAATAAAGGATAATTAAAGAGTTTGTCAATAATAATGATCCAAGAGGTTTAGAGTTACGGAAATTATTCTTCCTAGAAAATAATTTTTGGAATAAAGATCATGCTGCACACGCTTAGACGTTGAAAGTCGTTGTTTATCTTTACTCTGACACGAATCATGTGATAAAAGATCATTAATGCTTTATTTGCATATTGTTTAACCTTTGATCATTTTGAGACACTTAAAGCTCGCTGATTTGAAGAAAAATTTATTGGAGAGAAAAGCAGAATTTCCTTAGGAATACCTCAACCCTTGTTTCGAATACACTTAAATTTAGGACGGAGGGAATTCAAATAAATATCTGGTAATGTTATTCGCTTAAATGCTTAACTACCGAAGATAGATCGTTTAATGACGCGATAAACTAAGAGCGATCTTAAGGTTTTCACGACTCGATTTGAGGAAGTTTTCGCACTGTGTGGCATTTTCTGTCGATCAGTTCCACCCAATTTTATAAAGGCAACGCATGTAGACTCTCGGACGCGGTGAACCCGTTCAATGTGAATGAACTATTATAAATGTAGTATGAATAAAAGAGATCTACTGCTCAAAGTAGTTTACATGCTTGAAGCAATTTTACACGATCCGCGACTGAATTCATAAAAGCATGCGTAAATTTATAAAGCAGTGAATAGTGCCCAATATTAAAAGCCAGAATTCCTTTCATTGCTCTACATTAAATTTCATATCTTCTTTCAATTATTATTGCGAGGAAGTTAAGCAACATTGATGAAACACAATTAGATTAAAGTTGATGAAATACCACGAATTCAATGAGCACCTCCTGTCTCTGCTTCGACATAAAAGTAATTACCTCCCTCTTTTAATTGGCCCAAATAATAAACCGCACAAAATTAAAAGCGATTAAAGTCTTTTGAGCGAAAAGCTCTAGAGTTTAAATATTCAGTCTGGTTTCTCACTGATATTGATTTTCATAATCTAAAAGCATCTTTTCACCAACACCCCTGAACGATACATTTGTCCCAACATTTATGTTAGTGCTCTCATAAATATATGAAGTATTCCGCGAGAGTTTTTCTTAAAATTCAATGAAATGCCTATCAGAGAAGTTAGTAGTAGTGGTAATATTGTTAAAATGACTACTGAATTAGTACTAGTATTGTTACATGACTACTAAATGACGACTGAAAAATAGTAGTAGTATTCAGTAGTAGTATCATTGTTAAAATGACTACTGCGGTCATTTCGCACGTCTGGGCTCTAGAGGGAATAGAAACCGGAACGGCTTCAAAGACGAACACCAAACCCACTTAGATATCAAAAAGCCCAATATAAATTTGTATTTCGAGAGATACTTGCACCGAAATCCCTCGTGTGATCAACATACCACAAATAAATACGTCTGGGAAACCATCAAGCGGAAAACATGAAACAACCAGTGATTGCAGTAAGGTAGGTCACCAATTGGCGTGTCTTAGTTTCAGTTTCAAAGTATAGAAGTAACAATGTTAAAAGTGCTTGGCTGAGGTCATTTCGCACGTAGGCCCCCAACGGAAATCGAACACGGGCTTTCACCAAAGTCGAACGCGTTGCCCACTTGGTTATCAGGGAGCCAACTAGTTTCGGTTTCAAAGAAAAGTCTCCTAGCAAATAATAACATTTTTATGGAGGCTAGAAAGAAATTTTTGAAAAGTTTTGTTTTGAGTGTGCGAAAATATGGATGTGAGACATGGACATTTGGAAAGAGTGAAACTAGTAAACATGAAGCGGCGGATATGTGGTGTTTGAAGAGAGTAATTAAAGCAAGGTAGATGGATAAGAAAAGAAATGAGCAAGTGCTTAATGAAGTACAGTCGGAAAGAGAATTTTATTAATAATCATAAGGACAAGAATAGCAACCCGGATCATTCCGGCACGAACGATTTTTAGATAACACATTCGAACATATTGGAGGGAAAAATCCTTGATAAAAAACGAGAGGTCGACCAAGAACTTAAAGCAATTATGATGGAAATGAGATGCACGTCGTGTAATGAAATGAAGTAGGTAGGTAAGAACCGGAAAAATGGGAAGTTGTGCCTGCAACGGCAGGGTTTCGTGCCGTTAGGGAATGGATGTATTTCTCTTAACAATATTATTATTTAATATTATTAAATAATTTTAATATTCGATATTAACATAATCGTATCAACTTCAAAATAATTGCAAAACGTACTTCGTATTTTCCCCAATTCATTTACATACGACCGGTTTCGACCAAGACTGTCATCTTCTGGTCTTGATCGTCTTAGTTGAAACCGGTCGTATCTAAATAAACTGGAGAATACGAAGTACATTGTGCAGTTATTTTAGATTGCGTTCCAAATATTAGGCCAGAACACCTGGAGTCGATCTATTTCATTTCATTACACGACGTGTATCTCATTCCCATCAATTATAGCAACTTCTTTTAATTCATTCAATTTACTTACTTGCTAACAACGCAGTCATTAAATGATATGATAAAAAAATCACTTAACTTCGTTTAAACCCCCTTTTAAATACCCAAATATATTCATGAAATTTTAGAAAATCCTCCTTTAAGGTCGCGGTAAAAGTATATATTGGATATTGGATTTATATATTATTGGATAATCACCTCCGATTAACCCATCCTATACTCAATAATGTGTTTTCAAACAACACATAACTCATTTCTTTAAAGAATTCAATCCGAAAGCTTATTCTAAACCTCAATTCCTCCACCGTCAGCTATCGGAAACCTCGGAATAAAGAACGAGACGTACTTGGAAAGGTGGGAGTGGGTGACTTTACCCTTGGTTTCCTCACTGTACTAGAATGTCATGAGTGGAAATTATCAACGCAAGTGCAAAACAATGACAAAGAATAGCACATTTTATTCAACAAAAACTGGCCAAGATGAATGTCTTTACCCAGCATTACTCATGGCTTAGTACTTTCATAACCATGAACAAGGCGGACAGAAAAGTAAATAAAAGAAATATTTTACTCCATCCTACGCCAAAGGAAGAAAGAAATGAATTCCATTCGTCCAAATATAGTAGTAGGAACTATAATTCATTGAAGCACGACATTTTCAGGATTCCTTCAGGCACAGATATCGGTGAAAGTTGAAGAGAATTGATGATGGAGGAAAAATCTACCAAATGCGATGAAACGCTTTAGGCCCATTTAAAGAACAGTAAGAATGAGAGGAAAGGAGACGGCTAAAGAAAAGAGGGGGGATAAAGAGAAAGGAATTTCCAATTAGAAAAGCCGGATTTGATTCTAGGTCTTTAGTAAGAAACTCTCGAGAAACCCTTGGCAGTTTCTCCCTTGATCGTTGGAGCGGAATCGATGGTTGCGTAGAATAGGTTTGAGAAGGTCCTACCACTCCATTAAAGAGACTGCGTTTTATCTCCGTTCTCGTCCAGGAGTGGCCAGAGCCTTAGGCTCTCATACATAATTTGGTTCAATCAGGGAGGAGACCGCCTTAAGGGAAGGAAGACCCTCAACGCCATGCTACGTCACCTTAATGATAATTCATTTTTAAATCGCCGCTCGCTAGGAAGTAGCCTCGGTGACGGAATGGACCCACGAGAAGGGATTACGTTAGTGTCATTTATGTTTCCTCTTCCAGAATCTCGGATTAACACTGCATTTACATAAGTGAGTGTTCCATGGGAACATTCCCAATACGTGACTTTTGAGAATGATCGGAGAATAAATGAAAAGCATAAAAGCGTATTTTTTAGGTTTTGTTAACTAGTTTAATCCCTTGGAACGAAAATCGAGTAATCCTGCGAAGATATGTCACACCGAACTCTTAAAGAAAATAATTTTAGCTTCATTCTGAGTTGAAATATTTATTTAATGAAGGAGTACTTTGAAGCTACAAGTATTAATTGTGGTTATATTTATTTTCAGCCCATTTTATTTTTATGTAGTAATATTAATTAGTGTTTAATTTTATTCATAAAATTGATATTACATAAGTGAATTAACAATTCTTAAAAAGAGATAAAAAAATTGAAATTTTTTTGGAGATGGAATNCCAAAAATGAGTTATATAAATTCAGATCAATGCCATAATTAGGCGATATAAAGATCTGTAGATTTTAATATTCCTAAGAGTTCAAATAATAAAAATTACCTATTTATAATAGAATAGTCAGAAATCGAAAGAATGATCAGATATGGAAGACTGAGTTTTAATCAAAAATTCCAAAGAATTGTTTTTGGAATCGGAAGTAAGGCTAAAAATATCTCCGATTCCGATTTCCAATTTTGATAAATCGTCCTATAACATTAGTATTACTTCCATACCTGAAAAGATGGCGTAATTTCTATTTACCAGTAGTAGTATTGTTAAAAGTGCTTCGACAGATAAGGCCATTTCGCACGTGAGACCTCACCGGGATTCGAACCCGAAACAGCTTTCAAAGTTTGTCGAACGCGTTACACACATGGTGAATCGGAAGCCTTAATGAAGATTCCTTTTCGTTTTAAGGAGTAAAGCGCTTATCTAAAATGTAAAAAGCCAAAAAACCCATCTCTTTCGTTTTCCAACGGTAAAGAAATAAAAATTTGTTTTATTTCGATTATAACGCTATCCCACTAATAACGCGGTTTTTACTCTGTCTCCTGTACAGCGTGTTAACCAGGTTTCGCTGTATTCCTCTATTTAAAATAATTCCAGATATTTAAAGTTCATGATATCTAATTCTTTCCCTTGTATTCTAGAGGTGATTAGCCCATGAATCCGTCACGCATATGCTAACGGATTCCATTAATACGGATTAAGGTTTGAAAACACGAATAAATCATTTGAAGGTAAGCCCCCACCGGGAATCGAACCCGGAATCTTTCTCTTATATCGAACGCGTTACACGCATGGCCATCCGGAGGCCTTTTATTTACTAATTGATGGGTAAATTAGACGTGCATATTTCTCAAAAGCTTTGTCTTTGTGTTTCCTCCTAGTTCAAATTCTAATACTATGAAAAAATTATCAACACAAATGGCTTTATTGAGGGAAAAAGTAAATTGGAGGCCCCATCTTATCTTTAAATATTACCAAGAATATGCACAAAAAGGAATTACACAGTGAGGTTATAACAAAGTTGTTCCTCTTTGATTTAAGGAGTAAATCGTTTATCTGAAATTTAATTAAGATAAAAATATCTCTGATGCCGATATTTCCGATTACCAATTTCCATTAATCGTCCCATCAGTAGTAGTATTACCTCCATACCTGAGTTGAGGTATTTATTTTTTGAAACAGCACTTTGGAGCTCTACGTATTACTAACAAGAGGAAATTTTCACATTTACCAACCACATTCACACATTTACCAACCGCATTCAATGTTGATTTTTGCTATGGTAAAGGAGGTGAAACTTTACCTTTATCATACCTTTACTTGGTGGTATTCCATAACAGAATTAAATAAAATGGCAGAACTAACACTTTAATTTTTGCAACACCACAATAAATTGTAATATATAAATAGCACAATGAAATTTTTTGTGTAAGTGTAAGTTCTACCATCTTATTTCATTCTGCGGTGAAACTTAATAACTTAAGAGCCTACCCTACAAATACATTATATTTTGAAGATCTCCCTGATTGAAGCTTACTTTTTTGTTCGATTGGATAAAATTTACGAAAATGGATACAATTTACTTAAGTCTACCAAAGGTCAACACGGAAATTAAATATTACTATTTTACTCTTACGGCGAGGTTGGGCCAAAAGGGTCTGTCTTCCACCAATATTTGCTAATTGGGGGGTTTTTTGCTAGATCTAACGACTTTTCCCTTCTTCCGGTGACATTTTTTTCTTTCTTATCGACTTCTCGTACTCAATGGAGCATTTTCCATGTCGTCGACCCTACTCTATTAACTCTTATTATAACAGGTTTCACTTATTTTAAGATAATAATAAATTTATATTTAGTCAATAAACGACATAATATTTAAATTATACATTTCATTTGTGTAATTTCTGAAGTTATATTTAATTTATAAAAGCTAATTCAAGCTATGTTATTTTTAACTACTTTTTAGCGATAGTTTTCATAAGTATAGCGACTTTTCGGCTAATTCTCAGAGTGCCTCTAGCGGCAATTTAAAAATAAATTAATAAAATCTCTGCACAAATCTTTCAAGGCCTTCTGTACAGTTACCTTATCATGAGGCTGAGCTGCGAAACCGGTAGGTTTTTAATTTTGTGGTGTTAGACAGATTCAGTTCTTAATTTTTCAATAAATTAAAGGCAAGAAATAGGGCGAAAAAATGCACAGACATTGACGATATTTCGTGAAAATATCCATGTTTGAAGAAAAAGAGACTGTACTTTTTACACAGGATTTTAATACAGATACGACCATGTTTCAGCGAATGATCACCATCGTCATGATTAATGTTTCTGTTATGTTACCTGATGATTTTGCACGTTAAGGTTTGCGCTTTATAATAACATTCAGTTACTTTTCTGGGTGCATCTTGTGACATTTTCAAAAATGAACGGCATGTCTGCTTTCACCCAACCTCTTGAGATATTACATGATGATAATATTACACCGCAATCAAAAAAAAATCACCACAATTAACTTAAATCCAGAAATAATAAATCATTACATCCAAACAATCTGGCAAACGAAAATACAAGAAAATTAGTATATACAGTACATATATATTAATTCGCAACTGATGAAAATAAAATTATAATATTGCATTAAATAATATTGCAAAAAAAGTAATATATTTGCCAATCTAGTTAGCATGACGGTATGTCGAAAGTTTTTAATGATAAGCACATCTACATATATAACCCTGCAAGCCGCCTTTCGGCGTGTAGCAGGGAGTGCAAGCACCATGACTCTACTTCTCTAATCAACTGCTTTCGCGTATCGTTTGTAGAAAAAATGAATTCTTGAAACGACTTGTTCTAGCATCTATTTCTCTGATTTTCCTTGCATCATAATAGCCTATGTAACATGGAGGACGCATTATGCCAGCTACATCATCAGTGAAATTGCTTCCTCTAAATATATTAAGTAGATTTATCCTTTGTTTAAGCCTTCTATCTTCTAAAGATTCCCACCCCACGTCCTGAAGCATTTGCGTAACACTCACTGACTTGTAACAATATTTTACAAAACGTATCGCCTTTCGCTGTACTTTTTCTAATTCCCAAATACAACACTTTTCTGAAGGGTCTCTTACACTACACGCATATTCCAGGTAAGGCCCGACCAACGCAATGTAACATCGCTCACGGACCTTTTCTTCACTCCTACCTCAATTCTCTTCACGAATCCGACTTTCTTGAGTGCTCATCCACATATATTACGGAGTAGGTACTCCATTACCGAAGCCAATGCACATTTTTAAAATGTCCGCTTCATTTGAGTAATGTTTCTCTTCCTCCGCTTTGCAAAATTTAAAATCGGCAAAAAAAAAAGTGAAATGTTCCACTAGTAAATGGGTGAAACAACTGTTCTAAGTGGCAGTGGCATTAAAATCGCATTTATACAGTCAGTTAAGTAGCAGGTAACTCAGAGTATTATACAGTGGGTGATGAGATAATTTACGTGCATTAATTAGCATTTAAATGGGATGTGGAATTCTTCGGCCTATCAACAGGTTCTCAAAGTGCCATCAAACCTAGACAAGGCTCACATACGTGGTACACTTTTCCTAAAACAAATACTTGGGAGGGGATCTTCGCCGGAAATACTGAATGGAACTAAGAACTTGCGTTACATTGTACGTCTCCATATATCGTTCAAATACATACGTACTTAATGATATTTTATCCAGCGGAAAAAATCGTAAATTCCGTGTTTATCACCAAAGTGGTCATTATGATTAACCCGCGCTATAAAGTTTGCCGACTTAGCAACGCCATCGTTTACAGCTAATGAGAGAGAGATGTACACAGTGGCATAAAATCGATGTCCGATATTAAAATAAATATTTTAAAGATAACTTTCGATGAGATATCTTGATGAATGGAATATTCTCATCTGTTGTATGGTATAGAATGAAGAAAAATGTTTATTTCTTTCATTGTTGCCCAGTTCATTGCTGTGATAATATAAAAGCTAATGATGTATGAGCCATGCTGACTATTGATCTGAATTTGGGCACTCCTTGCCTGTTATGTATCCATCGCAAGGCCGGTTGGGACCTCATCCCCTCTACCATTAGCTATGATGAGCTAAGAGGGGGAGATGAGGCTTACTAGGCAAGATGAGGAGTGAGGTAGTTTTCCCTTAGCTTTCCTCACTGAGCCAAGTTGCTGTAAGCGGAACAAGTCCACATGAGTGAAGCATAATAACTCTACAAGTAACGCTTTTATTATCATTCCATACGGATATTAGTGCCATTATTCAGTATCACTCATACCTCAGCAGCTTTCATTTCATCAAAGCCATGAACAAGACGGAGACAAAAGTAAATTAAGGATACATTTATCTCTATTCTGTAACAAAAGGCAAAGGTAGCATATTTAGTTCATCATGATATAGAAGCAGGATCGGGGCAATCCTTAATGAATGCTGTAAAAAGTCCTCATGATGGCAAATAATTGTTGAAACGAGCTAACCAAAATAAAAATAGTGGTAAGGAGAAGAGGGCATCTTGTTTTATTTCCCTGCTATAAAAAAGTAATCATTAGTTTATTAGTACAACACGTATGTGGACGTTTTCAACTTCAATATTCTGGCTCAAAGAAGAAAAACAAGAACAACTACTCACTTCTCATCTCCCTTGCAAGCTTTATTCCCTCATAATTTCTAGTAGTTAACAGTGGTTGTGTTCAGATTCACACAGGTTTTCGTGCTTAATACTTTATTGACACTTATGATATTGAAACGTATTTTCTTCCAGGTATTTAACTATTGATTATGGGCTGACGATAAACTAAGATATAGCTCTATTCATTGAAATGATAATAGATGCTAAAATGATCAGCTAATTGCCGTATTAAACGGCATAAAAGATGCGTCTTTTCCCACAATTGTGGCTCAAATGTCACTCCCTCCTCTAATATGCGAGGGCTCATCCTTCTTTAGTTCTTTAGTTTACTCGTTTCTGCGTTATTCAAGAAGATTCGATCGAGATATCGATCGAGATGAGATCGAACGACCTTGAACCATTGGAATATATGATCTTAAAAAACGTAACGTGAAACCTGAGAATCAAAAATTAAACGGAACGATATCGGCCGCGGTGGCGAAATCGTTAGAATGCTATCGCTTCAACCCAAATGTACCGAGTTCGAGCACCAGATAATTGGATTTTACTGACTATTGGATGGTTGTGTGTTCATCTTCTGCCTCTGTTTATATATAGTCTGTAATCTTCCAAGAATTGGATGATTGGAAAGGCAACTGTAAATAAATAAAAAAACTTACGTTTTAACAGGGCTACCAACATTTTTTCCTGAGTTTTCTTGGCTTCAGGGTGCGTCTTATAAGACACTAAATTAAGGATTTCATTTGAGGATTACTCATTTCCCCTTCGTCCAATTCTTTGAGGACGTAAAGATTTTGATTTAATTGGACGAAATGCGTTAACGGCTGGAAACTACCTGATAAACCATATTATCGTATTAATGGGTCTTTAAGGAACATTTTACACACTGTTTAACTCAAGCTTCCCCGAGAGGGTAAAATATTATCCAGCCCTTTTGAACTGCGGCCAAGAATTCCATTTAATCTTCCTCTGATGAGGAATTTTCAGCGTTAGTGGAGAATCGCATACCTCACACTCAAGTGACACCCGAGGTGTGAAGGAAAGGTAAGCGAGTTTCAATGAACTATGTACAGCCTTCGATAAAGAGGTAGCTTCCTCATCTTCTACTTTTTTTCCACGTTGATGGAACGCAGATGTGAAATGATTGTTACAGGGGTTCCGTCGATGCAGTTAAAATTCAAAGCAAGAATCAAAGATACAGTTACCAATCAAGCTTTAGATCTCAATCTCTTAAGTTAATATTCTCTTTTGAATTTAAAAGTTTTTCGAACTAAGCCCGACGCCCCCATACAGCTGGAAATAAATACCATCCCAGATATATCTGGTATTAATACTAATAATCTTGTACGAATTTTATTTTGCAATGTTTGTAGTTGTTAGTACAATTTTGGTATTATTACGTTTTTATTTGCTGATGCCCTCTTTTTATATAAAGAATGCAGTAGTGTTCTTGGAGGATCTTTACTAATATATATATAATGATAATAAATAATTTCATTTATCCTTAATTTTCTATATCGACGCTAAGAAATTCTTATTCCATTATGTCATCATACAGTGACCCAATTACACTTTTGTAATTCTGAGGATATCATAGTCTCTAGGAATTTTTTCCAATAGTCGTGCAAAATTCTATTTAATACATTTTATTTATCTTGAAGTTACTTTTACTGTTAGAGCAAAATTGTTATTACTCGGGTTCCATAAGCTGACATACTGACAAACTATCTACGTCGTCCAACTATCTATTCTCTACGGTCTATCTACGATCGTGGAATTACTGACAGCTGATCGTTAAACTATCGGCAGTCTATAATCTGCGAACAATGAAACCTATGCAACCCTGCTATACATTGAGTTTTCACAAATCTAGTGTTTACATGACAGGATCTATGCCATAATGCGTTCCTTAACCGCAAGAAGTACACTGATTAGGATTCGCCACTTCCTGAACACCTGTTTACTCTGTATCTGCAGCCAAAAAGACGTTAAGCGCCAAATTGGCACTCATCCACTTGGCCAACCTCCTCCAGATGGCTGTTTCAGTCTTTCTATCAACGGCTTGTGTGCGGATTCCAACCGAATTTTGCACTTCAACGACAAGTATGTTTTCCTTTCGCTCCCCTCTTAAAATCACCTGACGGAACAATGACCAACACAGAAACAGCTAGAAATTTAACCGATGCTGTTCGTTTTTCTATGAGTTAGTAAAAATACAAAGAAATAAATACATAATCCCCATTTATACGCAAAACTACAAATTGCAATGGTCTGATTGGAATGAGTAGAAAAAGAAACTGTCCATTGAATGGATAAGTAAATGATTATTGTTGTTATTTATTTCCATGTCGAAGCTCCAATATCCTATGGTTTTCAAGAGTCGTAAGAAATGTTTTCTGGTTGATTTCCTTTGAGTAACTCAAAAACTTGATACAAATCCACACATTTAACAGAAATGTCCAAACTAACTCTATGTTTCAGCATTTTCATCACTGAATATTAACACCGTCTTTGTAATTTTAAATTTATTCGTTAACACTTGATTTTTTCCAAATAAGTCTGACTTAAAATTTGTAACTATGTAAGTGCATTATTATAGTATTACATATTACGCAGTTTTCAATCATATTATTCGCAAAACTACAAGCATTTAAACTCTCTTATGGCTTATAAATGCATTTGCACGAAAAACTACTTTTTCGATCAGGCAAAAATGTATGTTTCCTACAGTCTGGAAAATGACCAACCCTTGTATGCATAGTAAATCTAGATAGCTTTGTAACTATGAGACCCTCTTTATAATTACAAGTTTTACTTAATTTAATGTCCACCTTAGGTCTTCACACCCCTTTCTCTTTGTAAGTGTATTTACCGCAGTGGAATATTATTACTGTGATCGAATTTTTGGCAGATACTAACTCTAACGAACTTTTCTTTCTCTTTGCCGCTTATTTCCCCCTCAAAGAAACTGCTTGGTTATAACCTCACTGTGTTGTAATTCCTTTCTTTTTTTTAATGGTAATATTACACTTTATTTGGTACAATATAATATGCATACATGAAAAATATCAAAACAAACTTTGCATTTCACATAAGATAAGTGTGTTTGGATAAAAATTTACACAAAGAAAATAAAAGAAAAATCACAATATATATTTTGAGAAATAAATGATTAACATGGATACAAAGATCCTGAAACAGTATAAAACTATCATATTAAGGTCTTGCAGAGTCCTAAAGAGGACTCGTCTGCAAGTGCCTACTTGTGTTAAGTTTCGGTGTTAATTTTTAATAATAAAATTCATTGAAAATAATAAACTTCTTATTAGATGNTTGCCGCAAAAACTCTATTTTCGTAAAAGATTTTACAAGCATTTTCTATAAAAGGTCCTCTAATCGATCTGGCGGCAAATCTAAGATTCGGAGGATAAAAATTTATATATTATCCACTGAAACTCTACATAAGATGGTGAGTATGAATTGAAGCTTTGTTATTTCGCAAGTTTTAGAGATAATAGATGGAGTTCAGACTAATTTCCACATACCATATATTCAGAAATTAATAAATAGCGCATTTTTAATGAGTACTCAGCAATAAATTTGGATTTTCTCCGAGATAAATAGCCATTTAAATAATTTTGCATTTATTCCGGAATTTCCAAATTTTCAAAAATTACGTTTCGAATACAGAAAAAAATACTACAAAAGAATTTCTCAAAAAGGAATAAAAAGAGAGCGTTGGGAAATTTAGAGCGATATACGGACAAACCGTTAAACGTAGTTAATTAAACAAATTACGAATGTTATCAAAAGATTTTAAAATCATAATCGGTCCCTGAAGATGCGTGCACATATTTACATAGGTGACTCATTGATATATGAAAATATGACTATTTTATATATCTAGGCATTCCTGAGCTGATCTTTAACACGTTTCCTGCTACAAATAAAAGGTATGCTATTACAGTTACTTTCCAAAGTGCTTACTTACAAAAAGAATATTTGGATAGATATATTCTTAAATGCTCACTTACATCAAGAATATGTAGATAGATATATTCTACTTAGTTCTATATCTCCAGTTAGGAGAACAATGCCTTTAATGGCTGTTTTGTGTTTTAACCTTAAGCTAAGTGCTTGACATATGGCATCCGATTCGTCGTCCTTGACTTCTATTGGTATCGCACAGGAGTGTTTGCCGAATGTGAACTCGGCACGTTTTGGTTCGAGTCGAGTACGAAGGTATCGATTCACAACAACACGTACGAATAACAGAGAGCACTTTACACTTCCGAAAGTGATTTCCGTCTCTATGAAAGCTGTCTTCTCAATACACTCCAGTATTCAGCCGTCGGTTATTATAACTGCTCAAATTGGCCGCTGTTTTTAGGAAAGCGTGGATCTTAATTAACGACTTATCTTCTCGTTCTTCTTTTCGTGACCGATTCAACTGCTACAGGAACTCACTGAGAGTAATACTTATCGCAACGCAACTTATTACCCTATGATAAACAGATATGAAAATAGTGGAATGACTGGGAATCGAGCCCAGGTCTCCCACATTCCTCTTTTCGCTTTTCGTCACCATTTTTCACACATGTTTATCCTTGGGTTTTAAAGAGCACAGCTCAATGTGCAAAGTCTAACAACTTTTCTTTTCCCCGTAGCTTATTTTATTAATAATTTGGGAAAAAATGGCGCCCTTGAATGATTCCAAGGATATAAATAATATGCAACCGGAATACCTAACAACAGGCACACCATGTTTGTGTGATTCGGACTCGAAGAAGACTCAGGTACAGTTTAACTCATTGCAATCTTCATTGATCGGAATCTGAAATCGCATCAGAATCGGTAGAAAATGTGGCATCATCCCTGCACTAAATAATACAGTTATGATATAATGCTTAAGGGCTAATACTATTACAAATAATTATAAGTAGTGTAATACTCATCAGGATTCCCAAAATTCTGGCCCAAACTAAAAGTAGACCCAAAGGTAAACTTTTTCGCTGAAATACGTATTTATTCAGCAAAGCTAATGAGTGACCAATTCTGCTTCAGATGGTGACAAAGAGTTAATTTATTCCTCTAGCATCTGCGTCTATACTCATTTGCATGGCTTCATAAGCTTTCTAAAAGCGTAGCGCAATTTTCCTGTCATATTCACCGTATTTACCAAGCCCCGAGAATTTTCCCTTCTGTTTGAACGGAAGCAAACTACGGTGCGACAGGAAAAGGGTTTTCAAACGCAAACAATTTAACTCATTAGAAGCTTTCATAAGGTTTTTAGCCGCACTGTTTACGATTTTTTCTCGAGCGAATATTTTTCACTTTGCAATCACTGGGTCTGGCAATGATCTTCAGCCGAAGATCAAATCCTACTTTAGATTATCACTGAGTTATAAACTCCACCTACATTGTCTTGAGCAAAGGAATATTTTTTGTCTTTTGGCAAAGGATTGAGAAAAATGTGTTTTTTCAAATCTCGGTTTGCTCATGACTGTGATGAATTGAAATCTACTGAGGTATGAGAGATGCTAAATAATTACATTCCAAGTGGTCACTGCTTTCGAATTCTATGAGAAGTTTTTCTCATGGACCCGTGGGTACTGCACTTTTTTCGCTTGTAGCATTCTGGCTCAGAGAGGAAAAGTACCTCACTCCTCGATCTTGCCAAGTAAGCCTCATTCCCTCACCAAAGCTTTTGTAGGTAATGGTTGAGCTGATTAATATCCAACCAATCTTCGCGTTTATGACTTAAGAGACACGCGAGCTGAGTTTGACTTATTTTTTCTTTGAGATATGACCTTTTTATATGCAGGAAATTAAAAGATAAAATAAGCAAACAGCTAAATTTCACTAAAATGAAACTAGGTAACTCCTCATACTCTTATCTTATAACCAAGAGGTTGCAAAGTAAGCATTTGCCCTACGGGAGTAAAACCATATGGTATACTGAAAAGGAAGAATGCATTTTGCAAAAATAAACTGTAACACATCCCGATATCGGAAAAATTTCTCCTACAAAGGATGTCACCCGCAAAGAAAGGGGCTTTTTCTAATCTTTCCTATGGTATCAGAAATAAAATAAAATTGCGACGTTTAAGTTTACATAGTTACAAAAGCTATTAAATATTGCAACACGTATCACTAAATGGGGCATCTATAACCCGGACTGTCGTAAACTTAATAATAATAACAATATTAATAAAACGTCTTTATTTAAGGACGAGATTGAGACTTATTAGTCTCTTCTTTCATCTAACTTAAAAATCAGTTGACACGCAGATGAGCAAAGAGTTGCTTGAAAAAGAAATGGATAAGGCATGGAGGAATAAATAACTTTGCGAAGTATAGGACTGAAAATGGTAATGTAGTAACAACGTTATCAATTACGTGCATAAATAGTACGGAAACTTAAATTCCAGTCACACACTTTAGACTTAGATGGTATGGGATAAATGATTGAACTACGAAGAGGCTGAGTGGAAGATAAAGAGAGCCAAGAGAAAACGCATCAAAATTGCGGAAATAACAGTCTGAGGGAACATAAAACGAAAAAGTAAAAATAATGCGATTATCGATCAGCCCTAAAACCTCGTGGTATAAATACAGAGCCTTCCTGTAAAATGCAGGTCAGTCTTTATAGTTGGTAATACGGCTGTAAATATTTGAGTGGCAAGTGGTTTTCGGCTTAGGACGGGCGTTGTGGAGGGGAAAAGAGGAAATTCTGGACACGGGTTCGGTCTAAGATTGAAAAGGGACGAGAGGGAAAAGGCAGACAAGAGAAAAAGTCAGGGGTGAATAGAGAGTGATGGGAAGAAAAATGAGGCCGGAGAATCTGAGATTGTAAATGTCCTGTTGTACGTTAACGTGTGAAATGTCGATGAATCCATATAAGAAACGGATTGTTTAATCTTATTCTGTACTGGCGTAAAACTTTATGCCATCAGACCGCATACTGATTTTTCCGACGGCCAACGCGGCCTATTTCATAAGATTAATAGGCATTTGTATTATTCTTAAATAAAATTAATATTTTCGTTTGATATTAATATAATTTGATTTTACAAAGTATAATTCTCTAAGTTCCAAACTCTCCTTAGTTCTGACTCATTTTTGCCGCAAAAACTCTATTTTCGTAAAAGATTTTACAAGCATTTTCTATAAAAGGTCCTCTAATCGATCTGGCGGCAAATCTAAGATTCGGAGGATAAAAATTTATATATTATCCACTGAAACTCTACATAAGATGGTGAGTATGAATTGAAGCTTTGTTATTTCGCAAGTTTTAGAGATAATAGATGGAGTTCAGACTAATTTCCACATACCATATATTCAGAAATTAATAAATAGCGCATTTTTAATGAGTACTCAGCAATAAATTTGGATTTTCTCCGAGATAAATAGCCATTTAAATAATTTTGCATTTATTCCGGAATTTCCAAATTTTCAAAAATTACGTTTCGAATACAGAAAAAAATACTACAAAAGAATTTCTCAAAAAGGAATAAAAAGAGAGCGTTGGGAAATTTAGAGCGATATACGGACAAACCGTTAAACGTAGTTAATTAAACAAATTACGAATGTTATCAAAAGATTTTAAAATCATAATCGGTCCCTGAAGATGCGTGCACATATTTACATAGGTGACTCATTGATATATGAAAATATGACTATTTTATATATCTAGGCATTCCTGAGCTGATCTTTAACACGTTTCCTGCTACAAATAAAAGGTATGCTATTACAGTTACTTTCCAAAGTGCTTACTTACAAAAAGAATATTTGGATAGATATATTCTTAAATGCTCACTTACATCAAGAATATGTAGATAGATATATTCTACTTAGTTCTATATCTCCAGTTAGGAGAACAATGCCTTTAATGGCTGTTTTGTGTTTTAACCTTAAGCTAAGTGCTTGACATATGGCATCCGATTCGTCGTCCTTGACTTCTATTGGTATCGCACAGGAGTGTTTGCCGAATGTGAACTCGGCACGTTTTGGTTCGAGTCGAGTACGAAGGTATCGATTCACAACAACACGTACGAATAACAGAGAGCACTTTACACTTCCGAAAGTGATTTCCGTCTCTATGAAAGCTGTCTTCTCAATACACTCCAGTATTCAGCCGTCGGTTATTATAACTGCTCAAATTGGCCGCTGTTTTTAGGAAAGCGTGGATCTTAATTAACGACTTATCTTCTCGTTCTTCTTTTCGTGACCGATTCAACTGCTACAGGAACTCACTGAGAGTAATACTTATCGCAACGCAACTTATTACCCTATGATAAACAGATATGAAAATAGTGGAATGACTGGGAATCGAGCCCAGGTCTCCCACATTCCTCTTTTCGCTTTTCGTCACCATTTTTCACACATGTTTATCCTTGGGTTTTAAAGAGCACAGCTCAATGTGCAAAGTCTAACAACTTTTCTTTTCCCCGTAGCTTATTTTATTAATAATTTGGGAAAAAATGGCGCCCTTGAATGATTCCAAGGATATAAATAATATGCAACCGGAATACCTAACAACAGGCACACCATGTTTGTGTGATTCGGACTCGAAGAAGACTCAGGTACAATAAAATACTCTAAAGTAAAATACACTTGTCCGACCGTTCAACTCAATAGGCCTTTGTTTATGCAAAATTAGAATTTGAAATTCTCGAGTTTGGCAACGGCGCAACACACTGCTATTATCATACCGATCGCGATTCCAACTAGGAAAATATTTTCTCCCATAATTTCCACAAATAAAATACTTTTTCACTATTGAATTTCATCTCCTTAGATTTAAGTCGTTCTTTAAATATTTCGTTAACATTTATTCAGATATATGTCAGGTCGGAACTATTATACGTAGACGATTAGATACTGGGTAATGGAGCTACATACTGGGTACAATTTCCATCTAAACCATAATCCTCATTAGAGGTTTAAAAACACTCCGTAAGCCGTATTTCGGCAAGCGGAACTCGCGCTCAGAGACAAACGGGAAGCTCCGGATTACCGATTTCTGGAAAGTCCCAATGATCATTTCAGAGACAAAGCCTCCAGAAATTGTGATTTACTTTCTTTGTGGAGGCCCCCTGAAGATGGAGGCGTTTTCTCTGAAATGATCGTTGGAACTTTCAGAAATCGGTAATTTGGAGCTTCCCGTTTGTCTCTTAGAGCGAGTCCGAGAGCGAGGGCGAAATACGGCTTCCGGAGTGTTTTTAAACCTATAACTCATTAACAGCCGTGTTCCAACCTTCTTTTTCTTACACAATCGCCATTGACTATGTCCTATTGGCACCAACGGGTAACCACCATAAAAGATGAAATATCGATCCTAGCTATCATCGGTTTGATCCTAGAGGGCCCAATTTCCCGATTTTCCCCATAAAAATATATTGTACGGATTTTTGGAAATTTATTTTGAGTACTTCCCGACATGGTAGAGGATTGAGAATCGAGATGTCAGCAACCTGCTTCTGTAACGAAAACAGTAAAGATTTTCCGTATTTGGTCTTGAGTTCGACGCCAGGCCAATAAAAAATTCACCCATAATAATCGGCATCTTGCAAATTTTAACACTGCTTTATGGATTCCTTCCTTAATATTCCTCTCTTGCGTTTATTTTTCAAGATTGTTATGTTTAGCGAAGTGTACGGTAGAGAAATAGCACCATTAACTCACAAGTATTCCAGCTCGGTGCGAATCTTTAAGGATAATTTATTCAACTATCTCTTAGCTGCTGATGTTTAAAATGAGTATTTCGAGTAGTATGACTATTATCTGTCTTGGTTTCTAAATTCTCTGTTTACATATATTGTTGATTAGCTATTTTTGTATTTTCCACAGATTTTTGTATTTCTGCAACGCATTCTTTTGCTCTTTTGATTTTCTGTATTCTTTTTATTTCTGTCGAGATCGTTTTTTTGTATTTCCATACATTTTTTGTAATTTTACATTACTTGTTTTTCTTTGTGTTCTCTATGGGAACTTTCCAGAGCATAAATAATTTCAAATACATAAATAAAAAAAATAAAAATAAAATTAGAGTACTGATTCTGTTCTTGATATTTCAACAAATGATAGGTAAGTTCCACGGAGTATCGTTTCATTACATTCGTTAGTGATTATCTTAAGAAGGCGAAGAAGGAAAGATTTATCCGAGAATCGCAGAGTCAATATAGATATGTGCTCACTATTCTTTGAGAATAATAAATTTCTATCGCCGCCTTTAGAGAGGGTTGTAGGGTAAGAAATATGAAGGAATATGAAAAACTGAGAAATAAAAAACGAGAGTGAAAATTGAGATAATCCTAAAACAAGGAAGTCCATGAAGTTACGCCTCAAATGTTTTGGGAAAGATTTCCCCATACTTAATCGAAAATTGCTCAAAAAAACAAGACTCCTATTAGCCAGAGAATCGCGTAAATTTGTCTGTTTGAGTAATAGGATCGAAATATTATCAATCTAATTTTTCCAAGAAGAAAGACAAAGGAAGGAGATTGGATGGAGAAAAGAAAGAGATTTATGGGCGAAAGAAATACGGGTATAGACAGAAAGGCGTGGAAAGATCAAAGGTGAGGAAAAAGAAAGATGCGGAATTCAAATGAGTTCGGTGATCCGTAACATCGAACCAAACAACATAGGGGCAGAGTGAAATGACAGATACAGAGATCGGGGAAAATGAGAAAAAGATAGGACGAATCACATTAAGGAATATTATTATATAAAACATTTTATACAGATATTTATATACGAAAGATAACTAACAATAGCTGAAGATATTAAAGCAGTCGGCTTATTGTTAAAAACACAGATTTCCCAATTGCATATTCGATATAAAAAATTAAACAATAATCGCGTCTCGAATAAAAACGCACAAATACAATCAAACAATATATTACGTCATTACATTATTCTAATATACAACGGTACGAGTGGTTTTATACCCATTACTCTGCCTATTCGTATACATTTACAACATACCCCTCTCTTCCCCACCCCCTCCGCGTTATAAGAAACTATTTCCATTTGTCTATTTAAATAATCTCAATGTAAGTAACTGCCAGGAGGTTAATAGCAAACATCCTGAAACTGCCTATCCTCAATCACTTCTCCCAACGACTTTGATATGAACAATATCCTTTTAGCATTATAATTTGTTATGGTAAATTTCTATGGCTATTTGCAGTCTCTCTATCTAATTTGCCATTTACATTAATAGTCTATTTCGATTTCTCCTCACCGATATTTATCTCTGAAAGAACACTCATTTATCTCGGGATGAGTATTCTCTTTAAAAGTTAAAATTTAAAAGATTTGAAATTAAACATAAACAATACTTTTCTCATATTTTTACGTCCGGATAGCTGTTTTCCTCCCCTATTGCACGCTCCAATTCCAGTAAGGCATACCTCTAATTTTTGTTTAAATACTTCTATGATTTCTGCATTCTATCCTAAAATAACAATAACAATTAATTATGACCAATCTCAGCCTTGCCCAACAACCAATTTATCGCGTGAAGTTACTAATTCATTGTAGCACCCAATCGCCGCGGACCAAATCGTCGCGGGACCAATTCACCGGATGCCTTTTTATATATATATTATCGTTTAATACAGTCTACAGCCATTGAAATATGGTGGGAAACTAGGAATTGATAATACTGGACAAGAATTTTGCAGAGGGAAATGTTTGCGAAGGTAGTTAAGATGGAAGAGAAAATTTCTCGGTATTATTTTACTCAGAAAAGACTCATCAATTCATCGATTCAATTATAAAGCATGTTTTTCGATTTTCATCTTCTTTTCTCGTTTTCTAAGTGATTAAATTTATGAGACTAAAATCCATCTCGTTGCTAATGGTCGTTATCAAAATATCAAATTCAGAAATACGTATTTCTTGAAAATGGAATTTTTCTAAAAATTCTCAATTTATAAATGACTCGTTATCCTTACCGTCAAAATTAAGGGCGAAATTTGCCGAGAAAATTCATTTCCTTGTTATGTTCGTGTATTTATTATCACATAGATTAATTGTTGTTACTCACTGATTCCTTCTTTTGTATGGAGAATTGTGGTAGTAGTAGTATTATTAAAAGTGCTTCGACAGCTAAGGTAATTTCGCACGTAGGCTCCCACCGGGAATTGAACCCGGGGCCGGTTTCTTTGAAGTCGAACGCGTTACTCACCTAGCCATCCGGGGGCCTCGGAGGATTGCACAATGGACTAATATTAAATCAAGCGAGTAAATTATATCCATCGTCAACGTATACTCGTAAATTTAATTTGTATTTCTTTTCACTTAAATATAATTTATTTAGTACATATACCTAATGATACATGGAAATATAAGAAATCACGACTTCGAGATTGATAGTTATTTGGATAATTATCAAAAACGCAAGATCGTACAGGAAATCTACACAGGTTTACAAATTATTGGCGACTCCGAGTCTAACGCAATATACGATGATAAAAATAAGGTAACAACAACAATTATTCACAATTTTGCAAGACCGACATTTCTAATCAAATTTTACTAAGGAAAGAAGGAATGCAAATGAAACGAAAAATGATTTCGACTACTTAGGCAAATTTATGACAACCGATGAAGAAATATAAACGTGAGTTATATTGATAATAGATTTAAAATAATAACGTAACGAATATTCAATGTAACAACCTCATTTACAATGTCTATATAAACCCAACGGATGTGACTTAAATTTGTTGCTTGTTCTCAAGCATATTTGTATATAAAAGTTTGTTACATTTAATATTTTTGATGGAATACTCTCTATCAATACCTTAGCGATTCAAAATAACAATAATTTACTTTCAAGTGGAGACAGTTAGTACAATTTCTGACTTTTCTTTGAGTTTCTTAACCACGTTTACTCTCTATTTTCTCTTTATAATTCTTTTTATTGCCATATTTCATATAAAGCATATGTGACTTATTACTGTGACTTATTACTCACCTATTCCATAGATCAGATTACCTCTCTCTCTTTCCCCCTTTTTTAGATCTACACCATTGTACTTACGTCTGACAAGGGACACATGTAGCGATACACCGTAAAGCGTGATGATACAAATTTGTTGAATATCAACTTCATCATCCACTAGATATAGTGCATTTATTACATCTGTCTTTTCGCGGTTTTTTCCGCCCCCTTCTTGTGTGGGTGTTTTCCCTCTTCGTGGGTTTTTCTCCATAAAACTTCTGTTGATGAGTTTTTCCCCACAACCCAAATCTTTGTTTTTATATGTATCAATATTTAGTTATATGTATTAGTTTATATTTGCAATATTTTATATACTCT
>KZ308664.1:601247-623514 GCA_000376725.2 Ladona fulva
ACTCGACAAATATTTCGATAGGAAATTCAATTTATAAATATTTCAGATTCGCATAACTTATAGCTAATTTAATTAAAACTATGAATTATTAATAAAGATAATAGCAATGTACTCCATAAATATATTATCTATTTGAATATTTGAATATTCTTTTGACTTTGGTTTTTAATACTTTCTACAAATATACATGAAAACTAGATATGAATTTTATAGCTAGAAAAAGCTATGGAATAGAATAAATTATTGTATTCTTCTTTTATGATTTACGATGATTTACATAAGCCCATCTCCTCGCCAATTTCTGTGTTTCGTGCCTTCAAAAATTGATACATATAACTCTCCATCAGCTATATTCCCACTTGAACAGTACTTTCCACAAGACGTGGTACAATATCAATGCAAACTGGGGATCAAATTATACTGGAATCAAATTATAATTATATGAATTCAATTTTCTTTAATTGTTTTAGTGACATTAAGGAATGAAAGATAAAGTTCGATCAATTTCGTGCGTGACCCCAAAAGGATTTCATTAAGACTCAAAATGAATGAAAAGAGTTTCCTATTCGAAGAAACTGGTTTAATAATTGTATACTAAGCCGTGAATCGACCTGGCGGTGGCCGCGGTCGGTACGAAGAGGCGATTCCTTCGATTGGACCGGAGTTTCGGAGCCGAATTTTGGGGATCGACGGTTTTTCAGGGGAAGTCCGCAGAACGACTCGGTCAGCCGGGGGTTCTCGCTCGCTGACGTCCACGGAGTCGGCGAGCGAGGGTAGATAACTTCCCTTTACCCAATAAACGCACACTTTCTATGGTTCCGTAGTATTATCAGTATTGTTCATTCCTGACAAGTATATACCATTTTGATTTTGCCGTCAGTTCATACATCAACCATTTCTTGTCTTTAAGAATAATTTTAAAATTTGCAAAGGCTTTGATTTAAGTCCAAATAAGAGGAAAAATCATACCAAAAAGTAGGGTAAAAGCGATGCTTCATTTTATGATAAGGATTCGAATGATACTTTAATTTATATATACACCGTATTACTTTGAAGACTTCTGTCAGAAAATACTGACTGAACTGAAAAGAATTCATCACGTTTATTAACCCTCCCGTGGTAAGGTGGAGTCTGAAACACTCATGTTATGAATAACTTTATCATTGGATTACAGGGAACTAACTCATCTACAATCTTGTACCAAAGAAAACCTTTCAAACAGGATGCCTTTCTTCGTACCGTAATTCAAATCAGAAAATTTAAGTCATGTCATCTCTTCTTGAGCGTCTAAGATACGGAAACACTCTTCACCACATTCTTGAGTCATCCTAAGTTTAACTGTAATTTCAGTTTTGTTTTGATTCTTAATTCTTTCCATATCTTCTTTGCGTTAAATCACGGAAATATCAATCAACCTTTCTGATAAATGCCTAGAAGCCCTTGTAAACGTAATTAAATTTAACTAGTTTTAAAGTTTCTGTAATTGATTTAATATATAATATAGCGAAAAAACGACAAGTTAAATTAATTTAGAAAACAGCAGAAACTAGAATATCTGATTCCCGACTAACCGAGGTTCCGCATTATCCGCGGTACATATTTGTGTGCTTTACCTAGCGGGCGCCTAACACGTTCACTGCGGATCACTCCGCCGTTGGAGTGATAAATGCATTGAAAATGAATGAATCTGCAGTGAACGTATTAAACTACTTTTGCTGTAACTGCACCATGCCAGTTCAGCATAGATAAGCAAACGTCGGCATAATAATCTGGAGATAATCTGAGAGAAAAGGTTAGAACTGCATCAGGATGATCGATGAATATTTTATGAAGAAAAACAGAAAAATTTTATTTAAAAAAGTTTTTTCATCAAAGTGACTTTTAATTGTAAATACACGTAGTACTAGGGCAAGGCATGAGAATAGCGTGTTTATTTCATAATTTATGTATAACAGACGACCCTTCCGTACTATCCTATTTTTCGATTATCCTATGAGTCCCCAGTCCACATCAACTCTAATCATCTAGACTCCACCTTAGAAACAAAATTAGATACAGACTGACAGTGATACATCCACCGAGAAAACTAAAGGCAAAAGCTTGTAGCTTGCCGATTGTATCGCTGCTCTTATTCGTGCGAAACTGGATCTACTAGTCTTCAATATTTCAATTACTCGTTAGACGGCTGTGACAAACCCCGTGACTGGCAACTACGATTTGCTGTCTTTCACACGTGGGTACTGTTGATCGCTCCAGTGACAAGGATTCATATTGCATGCTGCGGTGAAAATCAGACGTTAACGTTCTTTACTGCGGGAATTTCAGAAACTGTCTTTGTCGGTTACCATCGATCCCAGATCGAAGAGTACCACGGACAGAGTTGCAGAGAAAAAAATCCAGCGTTAAAATTTCATTTTTCCGAATAGAATATTAACACAGTTAACAATGATCCGCAATGTAAATAAATGACAATCATAACTATTCATGCAGGGTTCGTGAGGAAGAGTAGTTGAAGAAAACTTTTAATTGAATGAATAACGAATTATATGACAAAACCTTAAGAAGTGTTTATTTATTAAGCATTCATTATCGGTAAATTGGGTAACGATTATATCGAAGCTGTTCTTAATGAATAACATTTCATAGTACGGCATGGGATAAACTTTAACTATAATGGGTTCCAACTATCCTTTGCAAGTTTGTAGGAAACCAGAGAAAAATAACTTAGAAAAATAAGCATCGGTATATTTTGTAGCTGATTCAGTTTCAGGCGTTACCAATTGGAAATTCTCACAAATCCAAGAAGAAAAAACATAGTTACATTCCACATATAGAACTAATACAAAATAGGGTTTGTTACATTCTTAACATCTTCTGGCGTATTTTCCAAAATCGATTTACTCACAGAGATTTTCAGACCGAATCAAGATTCCTAATATTTCCAGAATATAAATTTTCCACTTAGAAGATGATTTTTAATGAATTATATCTTTTTCGGAAAGTGGTTGAAAACAAATTCTTAAGTTCACCTCAACGTAGATCTTATGAGAATATCTGGCGTCGAACCCAAGACCGATTTCGCCAATTTAATTCCATACTACGTTACGGAAGCATCTCTCCTAACTACCTATAGAGTTTTCAGTTAAAATCATTTAGGAAAGTCCGTCTTAAGAGTTTTCGATAGTCATATATATTTCTTATGGGAGAATGTCAAACGCAGCATGGCTTCGTATCCAGGAACTTCTTCGAGTCGGTCAACTTCGAGTATAAAGCAGTGATCAGTAATATAATGTGCGAAGTATTTCATTCTCTTAATTTTTAAAATTGTGGCATCACAGGCATTTAAAATTGAATTCAAGTATTCAATGGTGTATTAACTTAAACTTATAAGGAACAGAACATAAATACAGAGCAAAACCCAAATTATTCATAGAATTTCCCTGAATTCCCCTCTACATTGTGTCTTTCTCAATGGTAGTTACGGTAACTCTGATGATCTTTAATACAAACGCCTTAATATCGAACATGAAACATTTCGGTCAATCAATGCAGTGCTTCCCAGCCAATGATCCACGGCACACGTTCGTGCCGTGAGTAATCTCTTAGTATTCCGCTATCTTCTAATCGCTCAATACAATAATCAGTCTCTTCAAACATCGTCAATATACTATAACGTTATTTTCTACACATGTAACAGTTATTTTGTATCGGATACTTTACGAATCTCATATGAAACAGAACATTTGTATGTTTCTAATATCATACTTCATGAAATATAGTTTTCATCTAAATTAATACCCTGTAAGCCGCCCTTCAGTGCGTGGCAAAGGGGCATTTAGTAAAATAGAATTGTTAAGTAAGTACCACAAACAGTATGTTACCACGGTGTGATTCCCTTATTTATTGTATGTTGCTACTGTATCTCTTCCCGGTTATCAGAATCGGTCCCTCAACTTATTCTTCAAATTTCACATTCTACACAAGGACATTTTTCAGTTTAACGGGAATTTTTGGGGAAAACATTACGATCTTTTACCACACACTTGATACTTCTGTTCAATTTTAATGTATACTTAAACTAACTTAGGTTCGTTACAGTGTGCCCCGAAGTTAGGCGTCATATGCGAGTGTGCCGCGAAAGACGAATGGTTAAGGAAGCGTTGCACTAATAGAATAAGATAAATTATTTCAGACTAAACTCATCAAGATAGTACAATAAAAAACCAAGAAAACCAAATTAAATTTAGTTTTGAATGAGTCGAGCCTGAAACTGCTCTCCCACTTTAACCAGAGAACTCAAAAGTTGAGTTTGAAACCAGAGATTTATAGCGATATGAGAATTACAGCGACGATTTAACTCTAGCATGCGCCAACAGAAGCCTTCCATTATTTATCCAAAGTTAAAAATCGCATGGTCATTAAATTTATTCTGAAAGCATAGGCATTTGTTCCGCATATATTATTTAAATTCTCGTTCCTGTATAATGGACGCATCTCATATTTTGGAGACATTTCCCTGCTTGCGTAGCTAAAAAATCCCATCCGAATGAGATACTTGCGAGGATAAATCATTACAAAACGTCTGAACACGTTTTCATCGGCTTTAATGCTGTAATTACCGAGAGACTAACATTTAAAACGCCAGCGTCTCTAAAGATCGGAACCGGAGAAAAAATGAACATAATGCGAGAAGAATTCCGCGGGAGGGGTGGCCACGGAACAAACCCGCGAGTTTACACAATCTGGTATTCAACCAAAAGCCCCTCTCAAATTGCCGCAATCGCTATTAATTAAAACGCATTAACAATCCTCGCTAGGAGCACGTCCCCCGTTCCGCCGTAATCGTTTCCAAATGTTGCCGAAGGTGGAGCTGTGAATGGCCCCAAATTGCCCCTCCAACATCGCTGCCCCACCTCGCAGCCTGCCCCCCGAAATCCCCACAAAAATCTCTACCTTCTCTTTGTTTACAGTTCCCGGGATCGTTTAAACGAATGATCTCGCGCTGGAATCGTTCATTGTTTCCGCTGCTAAGTGGGATTGGTTTTCGGCTACGCCGTGTTCTCAAATTTACAGCTCTCTTTTCTCAACCTCATCCTCCCCCGAAAGACCCTTGCTTCAGCCACCGCTTCACCTGCTCTCTCTCCCACTTACTTTTCCTCGCACTCCGCAAATATCGACCGGTCTCTTCCCCGCTCTTTTTCCCGATATTCAAAAGAAGAAAACTAAGTGCGTGACCAACTCACCGAGTCCAATGGATTTCATTGCGTGCTCCCGTGGATCTATCTAAGGAGATTTAAGGCGAAAGATGACGCCCGTGGATCGTTAGTCGAAATCATTTGCTGCGGAAGTCCTTCGGTTCATCGCATCTACGTTATATACTTCTTCCCAATGCTTATCGGTATACTAGTACTATCTGAAATACGGACCGTTCCCCGGATGTAAAATAAAGGTTATCTTTCAAGTATATTTTTGTGGCCAAAGCATGCGTACTATGTCGTGAACAACGTTCGAAGACAAGGGAAAGGGTGAAGGGTAACTTTGAACAATAAGGTGTGCGCCCAGTGGTATTCCCAAGGAGAAATGGACATGAGAAAAGACTGACGGGCCCGAGATTCGAGCCCGGATCTTCCAATTTCCGTATGACTGATCTATCCAATTGAGCCATCGTGCCAGAACAATTACAGATGCCATTTGTATTGACAAGCATCTTTCACGAATTAAATTAGTAAAGGAAATCATCTCGATCTCGCTCAATTTCTAACATATTATTTCAAAAGAAATGAGCTCTACAAATGATAAAAGTGAGCATAGCGAGAATTCCTTAAGTAGGGTTTTCTAGATGAACTGGCGTCGAACCTGATTCAGAATAATTAAGAAACTAAACAGCATCCCATTACTTACATAAGGTCAACAATTAAATATGCAAAGCGTCTGCCTCTCGAAGCTTACGCGAATATCTGCACAACAAAATCACATATTTACATACGAGTCAACGTACAAAGCGGTGCACGGTTAGAATAATACAAGAAAAGCTTCTCGTCATGATATTCAGTTGAGATCAGAAAGGTAAGCTCACAATGTTATATTTTTCTGTTTTCACGAAAGAGATGACTAAGCTTTGGTCACATCTGCGTCGTCTTCACTTCGTCGAAGGTTCATCATCAGCTCCTTCATTGTTAGTAGTAGAATTGGATAAAGTGTTTCGACAGCTAAAGTAATTTCGCACGTGAGCCCCCGCCGGGAATCGAACCCGGGACCGCTTTCATCAAAGTCGAACGCGTTGCCCACTTGGCTATCCGGGAGCCTCCTTCATTATTTTTGCGTTTAAGCTGCTGTTGACGAGTTTTCTGCAACTTGAAGATGAAATGAATATTCCGATATTATGGTTGTCTTATCATAGACTCGTCTAGGAAAATATTGCAAAATATAATCTATGTCACTTCATTAGTTTCACTCGCTGGGGTTATAATAGTAAGCTTTAGTTTTACTTTCCATTAAAATCTCCACAAGCGTGGTTAAGCATGGTTAAAGGTAGGGCAGTCTTGGAGCCGCATGTCGTAAGAATCTTTTGCAGGCAAGGGATACTATTCCAAAACTTTTAAACACGCAAATAAAGAATGAGATGAGAGAGAAACATTTAACTAAATGCAATAGGAATAGAATTTATAAGGAGTTCGTTGAGCAAAAGTAGGAGCGAAAGTAATGGCTGTATAAATAGAGCCAGTAATGGTTGGGCAATAAATGAATGCGGCCTGAGAGAAAGACTGCCAGATCAGTAGCAGAGGAGAATTCCACGTTATTTTAGACAAGTAGAGAAATCGACGGAATTAGAACCACGGAGATGTAGTAAGATAAGAGTGTTTGGTGTACTAAAGGGAGAGGTAGACCGAGTAAAATGTGGTCGAGCGAGGTGAATGACATCGTGTAGAAAAGAAACGTGCTGCGTTTAAAGAATTAAAGGGTATGTATGTAAAGATGAATATGAGACAGAAGCTAAAGATGTTCGCAAGTATAGGAGAGTCTGTAAATCAGTAAACGAGGTCTAAGAGTGTTTTTTTTCCGAAAGGAAACTGTGGGTTGACCAATTTGTGATAATGCTAATTAAAAATGCTGAGTATTTTTACTCTCCTTAAATGTACATCATTCTGAAAAAATTTATCTTCTCTATATTACGAATTTTTACTGATGGTTTGTTTGCAGTTGACAAATCAGTCGTTAGTTAACATGGTGACACTGGGACTAGTATGTTAATAATTTTTGAACTCGGAAACCGTAGAACACGATTTCAAGACTTTAAAATATAAATTATAAAAATAAATATAGAGACTGTAATATTATTCTTATCACGTTGTTAAACAACTATTGCCCTGCAGAGAAAATTCTCCTAAAACTGAAATAAGGTATGCAAACAATTAACTAGATATTGAAACCAGAAACCCTGCAGAGGATTCACAGAAAACTTGTGCTGAAAGTAGCGTCGCAGGAACGAAGGCCAGTTCATTAATTTTGGTCAATATTACTCTTGTAATCAAGATGACACGTCTGCCACGGTATAATGAAATTGCGGGCTAGTGTGTCTAGCGGAATTTATGCGTAAGTAATATTTAATTTTCCCATCGGATAGGCAGCCTGATTCCAAAGGTCGCGCGCTGTGACTATTTATATAGTCGCTTTTAACCTGTCGCACGCATACGAAAATCTCGTGTGGGCTTTAACGGATTTGAGAAGTAACTTTCCTAGAAACTGTGAACTATCTAGGTCAGGAGTGGGAAACGACGGCTAGATGTAGCGTTTTATTAAGCCTCTCAAGCAGCGAGAAACAATGGAATGTCTCACATTAACGTTCATTCGCTCCATCATCTCGGGACCGATGAGATTCTCTGCCAGAACATTTGAGCATCGAGAATAAATTAAAACGTAAAACGATATATCGATTTTTATAATTAATTTTGTCGAGTCTCGTGGCATTGTCATGGGGATCATTTCTCAATGAATTCTCCTCCATCTTTCATTTAAGTTCTCAACGTGGGAATATATTAAGCCCAAATATTCGACAGAAGTGTGACAGTTTTCCCTGCAAATGGCTTATGGTGTATGGCTTTTAAAACATGCGACAAAAAATTGAAGGCTCTCTTAAATGGATTCATGCTCAGTTACTTTAATATTTTAACCATGCAAAACTCTTAACTTATCAGATATATATCTCTTTATATTGACGCTTCTCCGGAGATATACCGTCTGCCATACATCGTTATACATATAACTCCTGCCATACACCGCCTTCCATACACCATGTGCCATACTCCACTGGTCGTTTTCCGCGACGTGCGAATCCCAATCTATCCTTTAGATTATAGGACAACACACCATAAATATAACACGACGACGACACCATATACATAAATACTATTTAGGGTATCTCAGGTAAGACATTAATACACCCCTTGCCATACGCAATTGTTGATGATAATTTGATACGTCGTGCATAGAACCAATCTCCACCAGGGGAATTGTCTTCACTACATGCAATTGAATGCCATATCTTGTAAAGATACTGTGAATATTAATCCTCTATTATAACGAAAAATACCCTAAACAAATATGTGAAAAATCGAGGAATGTATGAAACCGCGAAAAGTACCAGTTGTGAGGCGTTCTAGACTCGATCCCAAGGTACTCAGGAGCAATAAGTCATTCATTCCCTAGAGTGATTGCTTGGGTATTTCAATTTAACAGTCCTCGGGTCAGTGACACTTTTCGTAAAGATGGCGACTTTACGCAAAAAGATCGCTGGCCCACTGTTGTATTTCTTTTAAACTCAGAAAGTGTCTTAATCTTTTTGGAAAATGCAGAGGAAATTTTTGGAAATTCGCGAATTCTAGATGAATATATCATATATCCCAAAAAAGGTACTTTTCCCATTTAAAATACATTGAGAGCACTTTCAAAAATTCGTTTAGGGTATTTTCCGTTAAGATAGAACATTGAAACTCACGATATAGTTAGTAGTGAAAGAGATCTATCGTCTAACGTGAAGATTTTTGCCCTACCATAGGCCATAGGTTCGATGCTAGGACGCAACAAATTTCGCCCATAAGGGATATACAGGCCGTCATTTTCAAAACTTTTTTGAGCACTTGCCGAAGTGCGAAATTGATAAAATTCGGCATATGAATAGTATTTGTAGCTGTTTTTCATATATAAGTCTAACATTTTATAAACTGATCCTTGGTTCGATGCAAAAGCGGATTAAATATTTCCCCCTAAGGAATATACAGGAAACTCGGAGAATATTTTGAGCTACTTTCCGATGCGATTTAGCCTTGAAACATGAGTTAAAATTATGCGATTTTTTTGCGGGAAGACAGCGACTATCTCTCTATGGAGTAAAAAAGACATACTCCGAGGTATCATATCTTTGAACCTAGAAGGACCCAAACAAGCTACATTTCGCGCGAAAAATTCCTCTGATTTTTCCAATAAGATTGAGATTATTTCTGAGGCTAAAAGAAATACAACACTGGGCCAGCGGTTTTTGCATAAATTCGCCGACTTTGACAGTAGAGAGTAATTGAGACAGCGCTCTTGAGTATCATGGGTTCGATTCTAGAAAGTCCTAAAAACGGTACTTTTCGCGACTTTGTACATCGCGTGAGTTTTCATTTGGTTTCTTTTTGGCATTTTCCGTTAGACGAAAATCGTCACTGACCCAAGGAATGTTAAATTAAAAAAAACAAGCAATCACTCTAGGGAATGAATGACTTATTGCTCCTGAGTACCTGGGTTCCAGTCTAGAAGGCATTTTTCGTTATAATAGAGGGATAATATTCACGGTATCGTTAATAGATATGGTTTTCTATTGCATGTATTGAAGATAATTCCCCTGGTGGAGATTGGTTCTACGCACGACGTATCAAATTATCATCAACAATGGCATAGGCAGGGGGTGTATTAACGCCTTACCTGAGATACCCTAAATAGTATTTATGTATATGGTGTCATCGTCGTGTTATGCGTATGATGCGATGTCTTAATATCGACGGATAGAATGGAATTTCCACGGATATGTCATGTCGCGGATAAAACCAGTGGATTATGGTAGGCGGTGTATGGAAGTCGATGTATGGGAGGCGTTGTATTGATAACGGAGTATGTTAGTCGGTGTATGGCAGGAGATGTATTGCAAGCGGTGTATGGGATACGGTATATTTATTCAGTAATTAATCTCACCTATATGATATTTCAAATTTTGGTGTTTCCTTAAAACTAAAGTTTAGATTTAGATTCTGAAGTCGTCGCAAGCAGCTACAATGATGTCTTAGGCGAACATAAATGTATATATTCAACCAAATGGTCTATAAATTAGAATATGTTGAGACACGGTATCATTTTCAGTAAAGAAAAGCGCATCGTAATCGCTCATTGGCAATACCATTTTTTTATTTTTTAGATTTNAAGAGTCAACTTGGACAAAAATAGAAGAAAATGGTCAATATTGAATGATACTTTTAATTGGGGAATTTTTCGATTGTAAGTTAATGAGCTGCAAACTCTATTATGGTCGCATTATAACAAATAACATTAACGTCATACTTAACAATATCTGAAAACATTATGGTATCAGTGATAACTTTTTCGTGTATAATTTACAGCCTCCTTAATCTCTACGAATTACAGATATCCCTCTTATCGGGTATCAATAGGCAAGTTACGATATAACCCCAAAAAATTGAGAAAATAAAGTTGTATAAGCAGTTTTTATACATTGCTTAGCAAAAAACAGAAATGAAAAAATATTCTGCCGCACCAAAATCACACGTATTATTTAACCATATCGTAGTGTAGTTCACAACCTTACCAGGAAAAACATGGCTGATGTACTGAAATATTTCCCTAATTGATTGCCCTCTAGAACCAGAAGTGTTTCTGTCTGGATCTCGCGGTCGGGTGAGATTCAATTGAAGAAGAAATCTCACTTGATTTAAAAGGGTGTGAAGATTACGGGAGAGGTAGAGCATGAGAAGGGGAATAGTTCAAACACTGAATTGAAGCTCCGTGCTGTTTCTAAATCTGGAACTTGTCCTTGTGTCCACGAAATCTGAGAACCTTGCAGTTGAAGGAATTTGCCTTTCAGAGTGATCTTGCGATCCTTAGAAAATTTCCACTTCGAAGCCTGTGTAACTTCGGTGCTTGTTAACCAAGACATATACTTTTCAACTTATTCCCTATCCTTGGAAGTTTCGTTTTACCAGATCCTCAATTTGCTCTACTTAATGCTGTGCGATGCACAAGCTGCTCAATCGATAGTCTTAATTTACTCATAGACATCCTTAAACGCAATCTCCAAACGAATTTTATTCCGGAGCAAATAAAAGGTGAAAGCCGCTTTCGTGACATTTAAGGACGCGGTTAATGGGAGCTCCAAGAATTGATGTAAATATTTTTATAAATGGAAAATTGATGCATGATAAAGTTAATTGAATTTTGACAGATAAAGTTGATAAATTAAATACATGAAATCGTAAGTTAAAGCAGTAATATACGAAACTACTTTTTCAAATCAAAATTTATAATCCCCTTAAACTTTTAAATATTCTATTCCTACTTAATTTACTAAAACGTGCGAGAAGTTCCTAAATGTATTAGAAAACGTTATTTTTGGTTTCCCTTCCAGTGAAAACTATGTAAAATTATAGTGAACCTCCCTGATATTAACTTGAAGGAACTGATGCGTATCTTACAAAATACAATATTTTTGTGTTTTCCAAGTCATGCATATAATTTTATAGTGACTTTCTTCAGTTTACAGTTCAGTTTCAAATCCTGTCTTGAAAAATTGTGCGAAAATAGCTTAAAATTAATTAAAATATAGAATATTGTTTTTCATTCTTAAGACTTTCTAACATACACGTAAAAATTATTTCAAAATAGTTCCAACGAGCCTGATTCTGCAGAAGATGCTTCATAACGACTAAATAAATTTCCGATAAAAATCCACGAGATGAAGCTGTTTTTTTTTAATTCAGCTTTGTGATCTTTACTTCCATCAACTGTAATGGAAACGCTACCGAAATATCGTGAATTATTACACACCATATAAATCGCATAAGATAATTTTAATTAAACTAAGGTTTTGTGTACATTTTCTTTCTCATTTAATGTAAAGGCAGCTTCCTTCAGTTTCTACGGTCTAAGAAAAATACCCAGAATTAAGATTTCTAGATTTTAATTACGAACAAATTTTCCATTTGTAATGCAGTACAAAAACAGGACATTCGATTTTTAGAAATAAAATATACCCTCTTCGCCAATCAACTTTTAATCTTTATTTAAATTACAAATTATCTCATTATGGAGTTTTGTTGCTAATAAAAAGCCTGAACTCATTAGTTGCAGCATGAAACATATATTGGTAAAATTCTCACGAGGAAATTTGCACTTAATTCATTACAAAATGTAAAATATAGTAGGGATAGTTTGAACAAACCGAAGCTTTTAATCGGAACCTGTAGGAGTTTTAGTTCATTATCGGAAACCAAGATCACTAAAATATGTATTGGATTAAAGTGTCTTAAGCAATGGTATTTGATTAGCCTGTTCTTGTACAAATATGGGACATACCTTATGAATCAAATTGCATTTTCGGAGTACGGGACGAGGGAGTGAAAAATGCGATACTTCGGTAAAATACGGATCGTCTTGAAACCTCACTGGTGGAATATCATAGGAACTTATGGGTTAATATTTTTGAAATCAATGCGAGCTGTATTGTACGTATGCATATGCACCACGAAATTTATTTATCAATTTAAACCATGAAAAAAGGAAGAGCTTTAAGAAACTGACTTTCGCTGGAGGGAGTCCGAAATAAGTGTATGCACAATAAAACTTGTAGTGAACGCATCGCCGAAAGTCAATGTTACTCACGAACAAAGATAAACCATATTTCATGCTCTAATTTTTAACATGTCTGGTCCCTGAACCTGATATACCTCCCTATTCATTACTTTTCTATCCCCAAGGTTCCCTTTTATCCGATCTATGACGATTCGTCATTAGGTATATCTCAGCCCAGACTTCCTTTCTTCATCTGTTAATCCCAAGAAATTTCTTCGAACCCTCAGCACCACTTAGCTTCTGCATTTTGTAACAATATGCGTTTTGAAGCCTTCCATTTCCAAATTATAATTCTGTAATTTCAATTCAACTATTTTACGTAAGGAAACGCAATATACAGCCTACTTTTTTTATTTTAATCTAATATTAGTAGACGCCCCAGTCAAGCATAACGGAGCTTAATTTGGTTTAAANATTCTACTGTTTTCAAGTCATGAAAGCCTACTTTACGTACATTTCTTATGGAAAAGTATACTAACTGATTATCCCCGTTTATTTATATGGGATAACTCATTACATCGACATTCAACAATTGCCTTAGTCGTTAAACGGATGGGTTGTTTATTTCCGAAAAATGTTACGAATATTCCGTGTATGTTATTAATATTCTCGCAATTTCGAGTTTATATGAATGTTTCACGACTTAAATAAGATTCTATGATCATTTTCGTTTCTTGTGACACTTGTCTCAATTTCGTACGACCATTGTTTCTAATTTAATTTTGTAAAAGAAACGACCTCTGCAAGTCATGAAAACGTACTTTAAGTTTATCTCTTATGGAAACGTATTATGGACTCCTGGGTTCGAACCCGGGCCTTTATAGAGATGAGAATAGTTTTCCTGAAAATAGTTTCAGCATCGTAGAAACACAATGCAGTTTGTTTCAGATCTCTAAGTCTTGCCGTTTCTGAGATAAATAGGGGGACGGACATTAGCTTTTGGTGTAATTGATGGCGATTTCATAAGATTGTGACCTAAATTTGAATTTTTTTAAGTCCTTTTTCCTTTTGATATTCTACACTTAATCAACTTTTACGTGTGCTATCTTAGAATATGGTTAACAAACTAAGCTAACTCATCAAATCCTTAATGTAATTGTCACATACTAAGCATACTCTAATTAAGGTAAACAAACCACAACCATAAAGTTCCCTTAGTTTATGCTGAGTTAGTTAAGTTTATTTTNAATGATTGCGTAATTTTTGCTGAAGCATGCGTATCTTAGACGAAGAGGGTTCCAGGAAAAAATTAATAATATGTTCTTTCGGATCACTTTAAAACATCTTGTGATATCGAAATAAATTTTGGGGGATAAAATTAACAAACATAGCGCATTTTCAGTTCCTTTGAAGAAAATTACAGAACGATCTCTGTAATCTGGCCTTGCGGTAATCCGACACGCCCAGTAATCCGGCGTGCAAGGTTGGCGACCTCCCTTCGGCTATTATAATTTCGTCTGTTTTAAATAAAATATTTTTCAATAGATAGTAAGTATTTGTTTCGTTATTATGCATCTAGGTGTGCGTCTATTCCATTCGTACATATCTGTACATCATCTGTATGTAGTTTTGGTTACGTGACCCACTATATCGGAAAAAGAAATCTCGTGCTGGTGTCCAGAGTTTATTCGGCTATCTCTCTCGACTCATACCCATTAAGAAGAAGAGAGTTATGGTCACAACATTTCATTGCTAAATTTAAATTTAAAAGGTTTTCTGTTGCATTGTGTTTGTGAATTTCCAATAATCCGCCCTTTTCGATAATCCGGCTATCTCACGGTTGCAAATGTGTCGGATTACCGAGATCGCGCTGTATTCCAAAATTTTCTAATTCGAAAATGGAAGATTTACGCAAAGCGATCGGTTGTCCAGGATCTGGATCGATCAAATCACCAACAGAAGTAGTAGTAGTACTAAAAGTGCTTTTATAGCTATTCATTTCACATATTTGGGCTACTATTGGGAATTGAACCCAGGACCGCTTTCACCAGAGACAAATCTTTTACCCCTTGGCTATCCGGGAGCGCTCACCAACAGAATAATAATAGTTTAGTAACATATAGTCAGCAGTAATATAAAATACTAAAGATTATAGAAATTCGCAAACTCCATTACTTTTGGCTGATCGGAGGTCACAAGAAAAGTTACGAGTCAAAAAGCATGAGCTAGGTATGCATTATGAAATGAAGACACCTAATAATGAATGGCTTTGAAATCGACATGAGTTCAGTAAAATTCTAGCTCGAGTTTTCTGTTTTGTGGGAAACGTCGACAAGTATAAGGAAGTAAAAAGGTGGACATCTTTCACAGGAGTGGCATAGACTGAAATTTTCAATCTGGGCTGATAGGAAAACAAGAAAGTGGGAAAGATGGTATTCTGTTGATTGATGATAAAATAGGTAAATACTCTCCACTAAAATATTTAGATTCGAAGAAAATAATTGAAAGTAGTAGGCTCAAGAATATACTATGAAGAATAAAAAGATGATATCTGCTGAATAATATAAAGGAAATTTTTACATAATAGGGGAAGGCGTTATATAACGAGTTTCTGAACATCTGAACCAACTGCAAGATAAATAACTCACGTATATTTCCAAGTGAATTTAAGAAGGGGCTCCCGGATAGCCAAGTGGGTAGCACGTTCGCATTTGGTGAAATCCATCCAGGGTATGCTATCCGGTTGGAGCCAATATATGCGAATTTACCTCAGCTGTCGAAAAAGAACAATATTACCACTAATAGAGGAACGAACATATGTAGTCGATCGACAGAATTCAGTGTTGTAAAATTCACACTTAAAAAGTTTCTCATAAATTTCAACCTGATATAATAAATTGATGTACCTTCAGTCTTGAATACCAATCACGCCTATAACACTCATGACAAGATCAGTTTGTAGTGCCAGGAAAAACCGAGTCAAACGATGGTGTATCACCGGCTGTCATCAGTCGCATATTCTGTCATCAAAAGCACGTTCACTGCCAAAATATAACTTCTCCGCAGCGATTTCGCTGCGTTTCATTTTGTCATATGTCGTACAGATGGAACAAGGAAATACTGGATTCATTGTCACAGAAAAAATACTTCGTACTTTTTCCACACGTTTGATTACTTGCGACCGGTTTCGCAAATTCGCTAAATTTCTTAGAAATGTCGATACAGCAAACTATTCCGATGACCAATGCTTTTTTACCAACGAATATATCTTCTCGCTTACCTCACCATCCTCTTTCTCCCAAAAAGGGCTTTCCCTTAACTACCAATCACCCCAACCCTTACCCCGCCCCCCTCGCTCCTCTCAGTGATATATTTTACGTATATTGTGTACCCCTATTTCTAGTACCTGACGATGCTAGTCCGTTAGCGAAACAAGTCTCAACTAATAAAACGTCTGGAAAAAGTATAAAGTTTTTAATTCTTTTCTGTGACATGGCTTTCCAAGAATTAAAGTCTGAACATATCGATTTCTCTGGATACATTGATTTTTCTATCTGAAAACATTATGGTATCAGTGATAACTTTTTCGTGTATAATTTACAGCCTCCTTAATCTCTACGAATTACAGATATCCCTCTGTAAATGTCATAATATGTGCCTTATATGTCAGTAAAAGTATATTTTTGAACGGTACAGAATCAGGAGTAGCTAGCTTCGTGGTATTTATTAGCATTCAAAAAGTCCATGTGGATAAACTTTTACTATGGTCTAGTAAAAATGTATCCTCATGGACTTTTTTTAGTGTATTTTTATTAAAAAAGTTTGATTTTCCAATACGAAAACCCACGCGGTTACCGTTAACCCGTTACTGCATGTGAACAGAAAGATGAGTCAGTTTCATCAGGTTTAAAATGTTTCATTCGTAGCAATGCCAACGCAACTGGCATAATGGTTTTTTGGTGAAGAAAGCTAAAGAAATGGATAATTCGAATATTCAAATGGGAGGGATTATTAAATTGAAGGTAACATAAAAGACAGAGAGAAAATATATGCAAAGGATAATGGATTTTATGCGTAAAGGGAGAGATGAGTATGCGTTTCAAACTGTATCAGTTACAATATAATAAATAATTTTTTTAATGCTCAACTTACTATAGTGNATTGATTAAGGTCTCTCCTTTTTGAATGCTAAGAAAATTGTCACTTGTAGGGTCATTGTGCTTCGCTTACTTGTTCCGCTTATAGCATTCTGTCTCAGTGAGGAAAGCAATAGCAAACTACCTCACTCCTCATTCTGCCTAGTCGCCTCAGCCCCCTCTCCAAAGCATTCCGTTGCTTCTGGATGAGGGATGAGGTCCAAACCAACCTTCGGACTGAAGACTGTACAGACAGAATAAAATAATCGTCAGTAGCCTATACCACTCTTCCTAAATTAAGGGGCATGTATAACTCTCGATAAAAAGAACTACTTATTAAAATTCCTGAACATATCTAATGTTCAGGTCGGTCTCTGCTTTTTATTTCCCTTTATCCACCTACTTTGAATTCCTACAGTGATTTTAATTTTTAGAGTAACAGGTTGTTTTGATGTCTTTTTAATTTTTAGTCGCTTTCGGTCCTTCATATCGTATATGAGCTAAAATAATTACTGCATTTCTGAACCTCCAAAGAGATCCTTCTCTCAACACGCTACCAAATTGTATATATAGTTACCAATTAGAGCAGTAGTTGAGAGTTGTAGAGACTTTGTCATGTATCTCTAATATTAGGGTATACTGGACAAAAATAGATTTTTTGAGCACGAAAACGGTCTCTTTTACAGTTAGTTTTATCACATAAAATTCCATAAATAGTATTATTTCTTAATAGGTAGCAAAACTAAATAAGACAGTGTCTTTCGAATCACTCCGTACAATAATCCCATTCCAGTTTTCCGCACTTCAAAGTACAAGCCCTCCCTCTTTAGTGCAGACAGTAAAACAAGATATAAGATTACAAAGTTAGCATACGTTGCATATCTGAAAAAATGTAACTGAAATGAAAAATCTTACTTTAAATTTTTTCTAGCACCATCATCGCAGTTATTAGTCGAATACAACAGAATTACTGGTAAAGTACAGCAGAGAACTTTAAATATGATAACCTTCCGGTCCCAATTTTACAACATATTCAGCAGAATTGGATGGGATAAATTTTTGGACGATTTTGGAGTCTCTTTCACAACTATTTTATCGCAATAAAATCCCATATGAAAACGAAGTTTCAAAACATGAAAGAGAACTTCGTTAAATACCTACGAACACACATACATATTTATGCGCATAGTTGTATTATGGCGTATTATTTATACACACGAACGCGCATGCATATTTATACGCATAAAAATTGCCATTTAAATTAAACATCCTGGGAAACAATTTCAAGGTAATCTTTTCCGCTTTACATTAACGGCGACCTTCTAATGTTGTTACCTCTCACTTAATAATCAAAAAAATAACAAAGGGAATGGCATTTAGACAGAAAAATGTAGTATTTCTATTTTGCTTCCTTTCGAGAGTCATAACGTTGTATTTTTTAGAGTTGGTTTAGAAATGTTATATATTCTAGTGTGACAAAAGCATATATGAGTTTTCCGCCATAAAAAAAGATCAGTACTTAAGTTAAGAAATGTCAACTGCTACTTAACTGAATATTTTCTTTTCGTCTTTGTTCGAATATTTTAAATCATCAGTTTCATTTTTAGGAAAACTAAACACAATTTGCCTTGCTAATCATCGCCACTATTTCACCCAATTCAACTTTTCCTTCCTCAGTCGACGCAATTCTATCACGTGACCTTTGACATTGCCACTTTATAATAAATAAAAGCATTTAGCAGAGCCGAACGTTTTATTAACGCGAGTTTCCCCTAGAATTGCTCCAACATTCGCAACGGTGCTAAAACTTTGAAATCCTGTTCGTTTTTCACCCTTATCCATCCCGTACGGTATTGAAAACGAGTCAACTTTCAGAAAGAAACCACTCTGCAGTAAAAAAGACACGAAGCTTCTATGACTATCCATTTTTTGGTGGAGGATTCATGCTTCAAAAACTTCACAAATATAATATCTAACGGTGTTAAACTCTCGCGAGCTGGTCCTCCTATGGACAAGTTATACCTGACCCAACCAACGATCCGGGAAAATTTCATTTCTTAACACTTCAACGTATCAAGCAAAGCGAGAGGGCACTCGCTCCGTAACGTTGAAAGGGTGTAACGAATCTTCTTTCAACCCAGTAAAATAACTCTTGTTGGGATATGAAGTTTTCGTCGATCTTCCGCCATACAAATATACTTGCAAGCGCGGCAGAGAATGTTACCTTAATGTGATTCTACTCCATAGCTCCCACCATCCTTCCTCCAAATTGTTTATTTTAAGTTTCGTGGCTAGATATTACGAACTGCGAGTTTCCCTTAAATTAAAATGGTTTTAAACCCACTCGTTGAAATAAAATAACTTAGACTACACAAACCCTTTCCTAAGTCCAAATCATAGTTAAATAAATACTATAAAAGAGTCAACTTGGACAAAAATAGAAGAAAATGGTCAATATTGAATGATACTTTTAATTGGGGAATTTTTCGATTGTAAGTTAATGAGCTGCAAACTCTATTATGGTCGCATTATAACAAATAACATTAACGTCATACTTAACAATATTATAAATTAATATCAATCAGTGGGGAACGTGTTTCGATTTTCTCAAAATCGTTTATGATCAAGGCTATGGAAGAATCGGAAGGCTTTCGGAAAAATTAAGACGCCGAATTGCATTCAGTTTCACTACCAATTCGTTATAGTTCCGTATTACGTTAAGGCTTTCGTTACATCGTATTAAAGGAAATGGCACGTTTTTAATGCAATTAATTCATAAAGAGTTTACGATTCAAAGGTGGTGCTAAAAATGGCAACTAGATCTTAATGTAAGTAAATGCTCTGTAGCAATACATTGAAAAGGAAACAATAGCGTCAGAATTATCCCAACAATATTAGTGGAATGCAAATATGTGTATCAAGTCAGCTAAATATCACGGAATTACTACTGAAAATAACATAAACTGGAGCGCAAACGATCTAGAATAAAAAACAAAACTGCTCGGTTTAATAAAGCGCACTGTAGGTATATACGATGATAAGGTTGGAGAACGATGTTATTTCACCTTGGTCAGGCATCTGCAATCTGTGGCGATTATACGGGAGCCAAAGTATTGAACGTGTACCCGAGAAGAGCGTTACGAAAATGCTCTCCGACGCTGTTGAGAAGAAAGGAGATTAGAAGCTAGGCCGCGATTGTTTGATAACTTTGGAGAAATTACATCTGCGGAAGACGTAATCGGTATTATGCGAGCCTCCTGCTAATTGGGCCGACCCAACAATAACCGTATATAAGAGAAATATATGCTAGAACCAGCCAGTTTAAGGACTCGTTCTTTCCGCGAACGATACGCGACAACAATAAGCTAAAGAGGTAACTCGAACGCTTAGTGTTTACCCCCCAGTCTCACTCCGAAAGGCAGCTAGCAGGGTATATATGTCAATTTAGGTGGTAGATGCCTTATTTTGCCAAATTTTGAGATAAATTAAAGAGGTAAATTGTAAAAAATCACTCCAAAAATAAGATGGAATGTTTTTTATTTGTCTTTTGGTATAGGACAGAGAAAATGTATCTTTCGTTTACTTCTGTCTCAGGATTTCCATGGCTGTGATAATATGAGAACTACTGAGTTATGAGTGATGCTGGATAATGACATTGATTAAGGTCTCTCCTTTTTGAATGCTAAGAAAATTGTCACTTGTAGGGTCATTGTGCTTCGCTTACTTGTTCCGCTTATAGCATTCTGTCTCAGTGAGGAAAGCAATAGCAAACTACCTCACTCCTCATTCTGCCTAGTCGCCTCAGCCCCCTCTCCAAAGCATTCCGTTGCTTCTGGATGAGGGATGAGGTCCAAACCAACCTTCGGACTGAAGACTGTACAGACAGAATAAAATAATCGTCAGTAGCCTATACCACTCTTCCTAAATTAAGGGGCATGTATAACTCTCGATAAAAAGAACTACTTTTCATCTATTTTACAACTCAAAAGTTTTATAAATTTAAGTTAATCCAATCCAAAATAAACTTGAATTAAAGTCTCTTGGCCTCGATAACGATAATTAAGAAAGTTTCGCGATGAATAGTTGAAAAAAGTAAGCTAAGCTTCGAACTGCAGAAGTAATATTGAGCAGTGCGATATACAAGAATAAAGTGATAAGCAGTCGCTTACAATCCATTAAATCAGTATTAGCTTCATTTTTTTCAAAATTTCCGCGTATTTTGAGCTAAGAGGTTTTATTTTCCGTATATGCATCCCGAGAACTCGAAATGATAGGGAAGATATGGCGGCTGAATGAATGAAGTTTCCCGTTACGGGAAAGTTTCGCGAGCGGAATCAGGGAGATTTATCTATTTGCTTGTCTCTCAAATCGCAGGAAATTGTGCGCCGAGGTATTGGTCGGAAAGTTGCAGCACGCTATTCATCAGGTAAATTCTCAAGTTGCGTCCATATGAAAGGGTAAGAATGTTCTAAATATAACCGCATACCTAGTGGAGCAGAAGTTATTGCAGGGAGAGTCTATCGAATGAAATCACTACCACTTATTCCGTGCTTCTAAAAGTACGGAAGCAATTCATTAAAACATATAAATGGAACATGCTCTTGTATGGGTGCGAAACTTGGACAATAATGGCGAAGCAGATTGGAAGTGATGGAGATGTGGTGTTATCGAAGAATGATGAAGATCAAATGGATAGAAAGATTCACCAATGACGAAGCCCTGCGAAGAGCTGGAGAGAAAAAGAATGTAATGAAAACTCTGAGAAGAAATGAGACTAACTTACTTAAAGCAATGAGAAACTGTAATATACTGTGTGATAAAATTGATATCCATAATGTTAGCCTTGAAGCACTAAAAAGAAAATTGAGAGTTTGTGATATCAGTTGATGTGTTATGCTCTTACACATTATGTTTCTTATGGGTAAGATAACTCTGATGGTGCTGACTGTGATTTAAACTTGTAGTTATCTATTTTACATACATATTATAATTTGTTAAATTTTTATTCCCATTATTTTTTTTATTTACTTTATATGCTTGTATATTTACATTCTATAAAATAATAGTGTGTGCATTATATACATAATTGCTTTGTAACAATTTTATTTTTGTCAATAGCTTTTTATATTCAATTTAAAATGGTATCATTGTCAATTGATGATTATTTTGTATAAAACTACTAATTTTTGGAGTTTTATCAGACTTTCTTTATTATTTTTTTACTTAGTTTTTTATTATTTATCTAGTTTCATATGTTAATTTATGCTTATATTCTACTAAATTAGATCTGTTTC